>JAOUQX010000019.1:10688154-10710251 GCA_028566295.1 Liobagrus marginatus | reverse complement strand
TTTATAAACTTCACACATATTCTCTCTCACACACACCACCAACAAACACACACACACACACACACACACAATCAGCATTTTAAGTCCAAAGCTGTAAGTAACGATGAAATCAAACATTTATCTAAAGGTTACAAAATGTCACATGATTCAGAGCTGTGCCGACCTGATTAGGGAGAAATTATTTGAAAGGTTGTCCCCCCCCCCCCCAGAAACTAGCATAAATGCATTAGGGTTAGGTTGCTCCTGGCAACAAATGTCCTTTGATTAATCATAATTACCCAATCAGGATGGTAACCGTGTGAAGCTCATTTGCAAATTCGACTTCAAAAGCAAAACATATAAACTTTTATCTCCCCAAAGGAGTCAGGCACGTCGTTAGGCTCAATGTCGAACAAACTGGATGATAAACAGTGTTTAGAAAAGCCTGAGAGGAAGTTGGGGAAACATTGGACAAGCCAGTGGCAGGCTGGGTGTTCTCATACTGTTCTAAACCGCACGATACACAATGCTAATCCAGTGCCAGAAGCTAATTAGAAGACAGACGCCGACTGCGGCCTCTTTCACAGTAGCAGTGTAAAACACAGCGTGTACTTAAAAAGGCTCCTGATAAAATAGTCCTGCTTATAGAAGCAGATCACACATCCAGGAAGAGAGTCATTAAGGCATGCACACACACATCTTTGAAAGGGTCAACGCTATGATACGTTGGGGGGGGGAAGAGTCATCTATTATTATCCAGAACCCCCCCAGTTGAGAGAGTTAAAGGCGTGGCTAATGGTCCAGGCTAACAGTTTTTCCACTAGGGCTTGACCCCTGACCTTCTGATCAGTAACACAAAGCCTTGACTGTTAAGCCAGTAGTCCCAAAGTTTGTGAAAGCTCTCCTTTACCTGGATCTGTAGCCCTATAACTTGTCTCTGGTTTGATGATAGTTGATATGAGTTATAAAGTTTCCAGCCACGCAGTTTTACCGCTTTTTTATACACCAATCAGGTATAACATTATGACCACCTTTTGCTACCAAACCAGCCCTGACCAACTGAGGCATGCACTCCACTATAGACCCTGAAGGTGTGCTGTGGTATCAGGCAGCACTATGTTAGCAGCAGATCCTTTAAGTCCAGTAAGTTGTGAGGAGGAGCTAACGCTAGCATATCCCACCCGCTAACAGGTGGCGTTATGATGATGTGTTCTTCACTTCACCAGTCAGTGTACACCGTCTACGGTAGTAAGGGTTGTTTGTCTACCATTGGTTTACTTCTTGTCTCATCCTCATACAAAAAAATCCTTTAAGCCTGAGAAACCTAGCAGACTAAATACAAACACATAAATGGCCACAGAAGAAGGCAGCACTCGGAAGGCTACTTAAGCCGATTATAGATAATCAGATGTGATCACAATCGCAAGCTTCCACACCACTACGCTCCGCTGAATGCTCCCGGAGGTTCAATCAGTTGATGAAGCACAGGGTTATAGCTGGCCAAATGCCCGTCTGCCTTATCCTGCACAGACTCAGCCTTAAGCAGCATGTTTCTAGGACTTACACAGGTGCAACTGAAGATAATGTCCAAGGATTTTGAAGTTGTTGCTTGTAAAGTAAGTAAAATGTTGTTGAAGCAACGTCTTCGATGGTTTAACTAGAAACGGTGTACTTGACAGCTCAAGACACGTCAACCATCTGCATCTTCCCGATAGTTTATGCTCACATTTATTCAGACCTGCAAGCTTGTGGCGTAATCATAAAGTGTGCACTTCTGTGCCCATTAGTTAGTCAGCCAGTCTTAATTTATCACATTTACATTACAGCGCCGTGAAATTTGTTTCTTCGCATATCCACAATTAGGAAGCTGGGGGTCAGTGCGCAGGGTCAACCATCAACAAGTCGGCATATTAACCCCTAACTGTTTGAGCCCCAACTGCGTCAAAGCTGCCGCCACCACTTGCTCAAGGGCAAGCACTGGTCACTTGGCATTGGTGGGGCTTAAACCCTGATCCTCCAAACTAAAACTCAGAATTAGCCATCTGAGCTAATTGGGCGTAATTAAGGGAAAAGAAAAAAAATGGGTAATTCATTCATCAAACATGGTTTCAATGTGCTAATACCATTTAAATGCCCAAAGTGACTGAATAGGTGTGCAAGGACACGTCATATAACTAGATTTAAAATTTGCCTGGAGAAAAATATTACTGGCATTTTTGTTCTAATTCATGGAGCTTTATTTTTTGCCAATTATATTGAAGGGTTTGGGCCAAAGCATCATACATGAAAGACAGCTGGATTGATTAAAGAAAGGCACGTAGCAGCGTGTCACACAGCCGCCAGAATCCACAGTGAAGTTCTTTTGCAGAATCGTGTTTGCTTTAGATTGGAAGTGGAATAAAGTGCACACAGTGACATGGGTAAACAGTTCAACTCCGAAGAAAGCTAGAGAGAAGCTATTGTGCATTGTAGTTTTAGGGGAAAGTCCACAGGAAGCACACGGCCTGTCACGAGGGTTTGATTTGAGTAACTGGAGATGTAGAATGTCACGGTCTAGATAGAGATCTGTATTGTTGAAGTTAAAGATGACCGGTCGGAGGGCTTGGGGCGCGTCGGGCTCTGGACATATTAAAGGCATTTCTTTTAGAATTGAACAAAAGCAGCTTTTCAGCTGTCAATCAGTGAGCAGCTGTACCCGCATAACTCGGCTCGAGTACTCATGCATGTCTCTACCTGTGTGTGTGTGTGTAAAAATCTATCATGCCATCCCTGTTGAAATTCTTTGTACAACAAAAACACCCAACTCATTACCCACCATGCAGGCTGCAGGGGCGAGAAAGTGAAAACCCGAGCAGTGATGAGATACTATAGCCGTGAGCCAGTTCAACAGGCCAGATCAGTCAGAAAGGCGGAAGAGGAGGCGGAGGAGTGAATCATAGATGAAGGTCAAGTGCGGAATAATGCGGGGCGTCGTGGAAACAAAGGAAAATGCGGAGGCTGGGGGTTAGGAGAGGCAATTGGAGAATGAGGGTTCGTGATTCTATAGGCATTAGGTCTTCTCTCGACAGCTAGCTGCCTGCCGTCACTGGTCCTCTGGTACAAACATGAGAGGATGACATCACACCCTCACCGTAATCAGGAGAGACTAAAGATGCTGGAATTTGACGGCGAAAAAAGCCTGATGAATGCAGTACTGAGGCGAGTGCACTGTTGAAGACCAGCCAGGACCCACCACAGAGAATTCGACATCAATGGAACCTCCCGGGCCGCCGTGTGGCCACTGATAAGGGGAATAAGTGTGGGCGTGTGTGTGTGTCAGTGTACAATAAGAGGCTATAGTTCAGGAAACACGAAGACTGAAGGTAATCTTATCTTGTGCCAACAGTAGCCATGATCAGTGTTGATACCAGCATCTGTTTGTGTTTAAAACTTCCAGGCCACACACACAAACTCTGTGCTTAGAGACAAGTGCGCTGTATATACACCAGCAGAGTAACAGGCTTTACTGGACTGTAAAGGGGTTGTGTGTGTGTGCACTTGTGGTGCAGCACTGTGCAAAAAAAATTTAAGCTGGTATGAAACTAAATGCTGAACTTCCCACAAAGCCGCCTTGCCAGCTTTGATGCAGTCAGGCACTGACTAACACTTTTAACTGTGTATCTTTAAACATGTGGACACACTTACATGTAACATGATTGTGTACACTAGGGGCAGCGTCACATGAAGCCAAGCAAAATTTACAGCGATTACAGACAGCAAATAAAAAACAAAAGTAATTTAATAAACATATGAGGGGATACAGAAGCACTGGGGACAAACGTATTCATGCCTGATCAATTATTAACCAAGTCTCAAAGCTTTCATCACAAATTTGTGCACACAAAGATTCTTTATATTTATTTATTTGGGTTTTTTATGCTTTTCATGGCCCACTTAAAAAAAAAAACAGGCATTGTCATTGTGCATTCACACATGCAATATATCTTGACTGTAGCGTTGCAGGGAAAAGGAAAAGAAACGGATTTATTAGCTTGTTCTGTTTTGCTTCTAGCAATTTTATCATAATTACAAAGGAGAAAGTTGATCAAATTTGGCAATGTGACAAACATACAAATATACACATTATAGATGTATGTGTGTGTGTATACGCACGCGCACACACACACACACCGTGGTGGTGGCGGCGGCTCAGTGGTATGGCTCTGGGTCAGTGGTCAGAGGGTCAGGGTTCAAGCCTCGCACCAGACAAGCTAACATCATTGGGTCCTTGAGCAAGGCCCTTAACCTCACTTGCTCCAGGGGCATCACATGTTCTGGCCGACCCTGCGCTCTGACCCCAGCCTTCAAATTCATAAGCTGGGATATGCGGAATAAAAACATTTCGCTGCAAGTATGCGTGTGTGTGATAAATACGATCTGAATTTGAATTTTATTACTCCTTTATAAAAACCCACAGTTCAAACGGTTCGGTTTATGCAGGCTGACATGCCTCTCAATCAACCTTTCTGCCCCACAGGCACCCATAACGAGCGTTTAGCCTTTGGAGGATCGCACCTAAGAACAGGAAATACGTCCTTGCTTGCAGCTCTTGCCCTCTCTAGCAAATACGACTCGTATATTAAAAACCCCCTAGTATATTTATAATCGATCCAATGTATCTAATGCTGGCTGAAGTCCAACACCACTTCAAAAGACTGCCTTCCATTCCCAGTCAAAGGGCTGAGATCACGTTATAAAAGGTCACACAGTCGCGCGCCCTTCACTAGTTGTGTGCCAACAAAGAGTGTGAACCTGCCCTGAACCCAGTCAGAGCTGATTCCTCTAGTAGAAATAAGAAAGGTTTGTCTCGCTTTCACACCCGCTGGATCTTCTGAATGGACAGGTCCCAGAGCCAGGAAACTGTTCATCTCTTGCTCTTCCTAATACCAGCAACTACTGAGGTGGAGATTTCATCATTAATGATTTGTTGGTCATTCTGTAAGCGTTGCGCTTGAATGCACCAATGAATAACTACAAAATGTTTCGGATGCCTGTTAGACGCTTATTTTAACAGCAAGGAAATATAAATAAATATCCACCAAATAAAAAGTAGCAGCAAGCAGTAAAACGCCGAAAGGCTGTCGTTTTGCATGCACACAGTGCACACAGTAGGATTCAAAAGCTTTATAGCACACGGCTGCTGGCTTCTCCAGGCTGAGAACGTGAATGTTCTAGAACAGCACTGCTTTGCCTGAATGTCTTTTTTTAATCTTTTTTTATTTTGCGTTATCGTTTCGACAGTAACAATATATTCACAGAAACTTGTACAATAGACACGCTACATAACCTAAAACAAATAATTAAATAAATTGGGTATATACATTTTAAATGTGATATTTATCTAAGAAAAAAGGTTTAAGCATTGATGGTTAATGCGTCTGTACATACGTATTCAAGGAGTCTCCAGCATCACTGCTTCCTAACTGAACAGCACTCAGCGTTTTCTAGGATCGCATCAAACTGTTTGCTTTAGTCTTTAATGTTCATAAAGCAAATAAGACAGACTAGTAATAAAACTACGGCTTATAGCTTTACCATAACGCAAGATATTGCAGAATCTTGTCTCGTTTAACAAGTTAATTTGTTAACAACATTAATTATACTATACGGACAAAGGTATAGGGATGCCTCACAATCTCGTCCACGTGTGCGTGTGTGTGTGTGTGTATATATATATATGGAGATCCGAGGTGCAGCCAGTGTTTCAGTTCATCCCAAAAGTGGGTGTTAAGTGGGGTTAAATCGGAGTTGGGGCTTCCTCACCATCCATAACGCATCATATCCTTAACAATGGGGCATTGTTATGCTAGAACAGTGTTTGGGTCTCTTAAAGTTAAAGTTTATTTTATTGGTCACATGCACATCTTAGTTCCACTGAAGGGAAATGCTAATGCTACAACGTACAAGACATCCTCCTGGACAAATGTGTTTGGAGAAAAAGTTTGGGATGCGCAAGAAAGTGGTGTATGTAACTGTAAAGGCTAATCGCTGTAATTTCCAGGGGTAGAATGGAAGACGTTGGTATTTTTTGGGGTCCTGTTTAAGGTAGTAATTTAATCATGTTCCTTCATTATGGACTCTCGTTTCCTGGGACAGTAACAAAGCAAAGGGAATATAAATAAATAAATAAAATTAACTTGACTCTCTCCAGGTTTGTAGTGTTGGTGCTTAAACCCTGTAATGACAGTCATTCAGGTCTTCAGTAATTTATGGAAACTCTTCAAACAGTTATCGTTATTTTTTTTTTATCCAACTGAACAGTTGAGGTTTAAAAGGCTTTGCTTGGGGGCCGCAGCAGTGGCAGTGTGCTGTTCGGGGGAATTGAACCCATGTCTTTCTGGACAGCAGTCCAGCAGGGTTTTAAGAGTGAAGGTAGTAGCGTCAGATCCAAACAACACAGAGGAGCTCTGAGGGGCGACAGAGCGGACGAGAAAGCGAAGACAAAGCGTGTGCGACTCATATTAAGAGAAGTGCGAGGTGCCAAACGCAGTCATGAGTGTGACACTAATGAGGAACAGACTTTTACACTGAAGAGAACGAACGAGAGCGGCCTGCTTATAAACGCCTGCAACAAATTTATCTCCTACACACACACACTCAAACATGTGAAACATAAGGAGGTTAAGAAGAGATGGAGCTGTGAGAGATGGCAAAAAATAGCATGTGTAAGCTCCTGATAATACTGTCTGGACGAGCGCTATAGTAATTATGACCAGTTTACACACAGCAACCATTATAATCTACGAGAAAACGGCAGAGTGTTGTCACAATGTACACACGGTACCATCACACTAATGTCAAATGCATCCTACATACACAGTACATCTGTAATCCTATGTTTGTAGTCCTTCTTGTACAGCTGCCAATTAAACCTTCACGATATCAATTCCCCCGAGGTGACGTTCTCCAATAAAAATAAAAGCAGTGGATTAGCCAGGCCATGCAAGGGTCTTTTTATTAGGGATGGGCATTTCAAGCAAAAATAATATCCAATGTCATCCTTCCCCCGCATGCATGCAAGTAGGACTACACACCGATAAACAGAGGAAGATCATTAAAGAATGAAACGGTTTGATATGGTACAGCTTATACGTTAGAGAAATTCATTGTAACGTGCTGAAACATAATATAATAAACAAAACCGAATGACGTCCCAAGTTTCTATAACCTCTAGATGCTACGCAAGTCTACAGTGTGCACATGAGAGGAACGTGTTTTTTTTTCAGTTAGCTTTTAGGTACAGCCATTAGGGGAGTTACTGGTGGTGGCAGCGCCACCCTCTTGATACAAACACGTCACTACCGTATCAGCGCCGACAACGTGGGGATTTCTTTTTATTGACAATATGAACTAATTCTTGTTTTTTTGCTTCAATTCTGGGCTGATATTGTTAATAAATAAATAAATAAATGAACAAAAAAACTTTATAATCATATGTTTTTCATATTTCCCACAAATTCAGTTCCTTAAACTCAATTATTGCATGTCTATTATTCTACCCAAATGCGTCTTGGTACAGTGCATCAGTCATGTTTCCCTTCATGACATTTAATATGCCCCATTACAATCAGCCCCATTTTATCATACTTGCATTGCAATACATCTCTACAGGTCGGCTGTTCCTGAGACGTCCCTCGCGAGATGTCGAAGGGATTTAATTGGCATTAGAGCTAGTTCTGATTCAGTTGACCAGAGTATATTGTTCCAACAGAGCTCAGAGTTGTATAAAACTGCACTGGCTTCTCTCAACTACTTTTGTTTAGCTCTTCTGCAATTGGACCAGGCCAGGGACGCTTACTTGTGGTTATAAATTCCCCAAAACAAGATTTAAATATATATAAATATTAAAATAAACGTGTCTAAATACATATTTCTTTCACATATTTTTTGAAGAAAGAAAATATAAATTTTCCTATTTAGGAATTCGATGGACACCTTGATCCAGAGTGATTTACATTACGGTATATCACTTACATTTCTTATTTCACTGAGCAGTCGAGGGTTATGTGCCTTGCTCAGGGGTTCAGCAGTTGCAGCTTGGTGGTGTTGGGGACTGACCTTCCCATCAGCGGTCCAACGCCAAAACCACTGAGCTACCACTTCTCCAGAGATAAAACGGACAGAATGGATTCAGACCGGATGAACATTGGCGTTACTTCGGTAATAATTACGTGCTCTTACATCGTTGTGTAAAATCAAACCAGCCCAACAAGTTCTCACAGGACAAATTATTTCGCGTCTTGTTCCATTAGCTAAAAACAGTAACTCCGAGAAAGTTACGGAAAAAGGGACCAGCAAGTGAGAACAGCAAAAGATAGAATGGGAGAGAGTGCGAAAGTGTCGGCGCCAAAAAGACAAAGGGAGAATGAGTGTGCTGCAGAGAGGGAGATAAATAGCAGTAATTATGAAGAAAAGGCATCTTTGTAATAAAGCGCTACATGATGAAAAGGAGAAAGGCTTTAATTTTAAAGAAGGCGTGGCGTGTTGCACTTTGCATGGTGGTGTGTGTATACATACATTATATATATATATACACACACATATATATTTGCAGCAGAGTGCATCATACACGGAAGCAAAACAAGGCAAGTCTATGTGGACTATGTGGATATTGTATGTATTGTGCTTTCCCAGCGTGCAGCACGATGCTCAGAAATAGAGCAGAACGTAGGGGCTCCTGGGACCTCCGCGCAGGGCTAATAAAAGAGCCTCGGTGCTCTCATTCCACCCGGGCCGACACGTCTGACTGTGTGCGACAATTATACAGGACAAGCACAAGTCCAGACAGTGAAGGATGACTGTAGTCAGCACTCTCCTGCTGTTCATTCATCCCATCAAAGTAACCTCCATTTCCCGGCTAACTAACCTCCATTACAGAGAGCTGATCTCGTACTCCCGGTCCACCAGAACGCATTCGATTTCAAAGGCAATTATGTAGCTTGGCTCATTGCCTCGTTTCTGTCTCTTGCAGCCTAATTACGACGCACGCACATCACACACTTAAGTATATATGCTTAAGCACAAGTGTGCTTCAAAGTTCCGGTGCTAATCCCATCCCTCACCCAGCACCACTGCTTTATTACTTTATGATGCAGACATGATTTAACATAACCCTATTGTATAGATTTATTTAAAAAAAAAAAAAAATTTTGAAACAAAAGTTCTATCACAGCACAGCGATGATTGGTCAGGACGTATTGATCAATTTTACTACCGGCTCTTGAAGATGAATGATGGTTTGGTCCGTTCCTGTTTCTATAGTAACAGCACATGCACAGCAACGTCTATGTAAGCCGAGACCGATATTAAAAACGGATAGCAGAACCCACTGTTAATTAAAGGAAGAAAAAAAAAAAGGCTTCTCGTTGCTCGGCTACATCGTTGTGTTCGGATTCATGGAATAATATTGATATAAGGAGTCTCCATTGTAAGTGATTTGGAAGAGCAACGTTTTTAATCAGTGGGGCATTTGACAGATAAAGGACTTTAAACGGCTGCTATAACAAGAAATAGCAGGAGCAAACGTGTCTTATAGACGTTCCTGAGCATTAAATAAAAATAATAAATGATTAAAATAGCACAACATTGATCAATACACGGATCAAATAAGTCGTTTTGTCTCTGTACTTCACGACCCACTCGTTATTTCTTCCCTACCCCTGATACTCATTTACCACCAGCAGGAGGTTTATACGCCATGGTGTGCTTGTAAGGTGGAACATTTTCATTAGCAGCGAGTGTTGTCTGTTGCTCGGGGCAAGACATCGCGTCTTTAGGGGCAAATAACCCAAAACAAACAAACAAATCCCTAGAACATCCCATATCCCTTTGAGTGGATTTCGCAAATGTTTAACATTAGTGGACGGGAAGTAAAATTGCTTTATGCGCCGTATCAAACAGACGGCTGCCATTAAAAACAAATGGCGTCAACAATCTGACTTTAATGAGCGCGAGACAGCCTCGTTTTAGGAGGCGTTGTTCTCATGGTAACCGCATGGCTTTTACAGGATTCATGACAACAGAAAGCCAGAGTCATCTCAGAACTCATCAGCGCACATGGAGAAATTGATAGACTGACTAGAGGAATGAACAGGATGAGGTGGTCATGCTAGGTTTTCTATACCGGACCTGCATTTGAGTTGTTGTCCTAATTTTGTCTCGTATTGATCCGAAACAACCAAAAAATATTAACTTGCTGTAAATCTTGACACGCGTGAGAAGAAAAGGACCAATACGGTTGCCAGGTGAGCACTTTTTAAACCCAATAGAATAAAAAACGTACAGTTTGATAAGTTCAAGTCCCTTTATTGAACATAAAAATGTCACAGATTTGGACTACATCATTGCTGTATTAGCAAATGTAGGTCTTCTCTTGATTTTAGCAGATAGCGGGCGAATTAGACACGTACAATTTTCCAATTTGCATAAACGTTATGCAGATATTAGAAAACTGTCCAAACTGGTCTCCTCTTCACTGAACTCTACAGTGAAACATCAGAAGAGCTTCATGCGGCATTCATTTACACCTCATCAACATATCAAACCTGAGAACATTAAAGGAGCCGAGCGTGACTTTAGAAATGACTCTACAAAACAATTTACTTGTAAAAAATAAATAAATAAAAAAGGAGAAGGATGAAGGGATGTTGCCATAGTAACTGGCTACATCTCGCCAAAATGGATGGCATGTGCGTGACTGAACCAAACAACACGGTGCATTTTGGGTATTTTGTGACCAATAGGGAGGATTATTTGACCCACAACGTGCTATGGGGCTTAAGGGGATTAAACCAGTGCACTAAATGTTCTCTAGGTTTCAGTGCAGCGCTACTAAACCAGATTGGGTTTTTATAGAGGATGCGTTTAAGTTTTACTTGCATGTACAGTATAAACAAGCAAAAGATAAACAAGCAGCTTATTCTGGAAAAAATAAAGTATCATGGTAATAATAGGGGAAAATAAATAATTCAACAATATTTCAATTTCTGCTCAAAAAGGTATGTATATATTAGGAAGAGACGATAAAATGATAACGATGATTATCGTGATATAATGTTCCTTTGATAAAACAAGAAAAAGTCTATATAAATTCTGGCACTACACACAACGCAGCGCATGCGTTTAGCATACAGGCTTCCGGGTGCTGCACATGCTATGGATGCTAATGTTACTTAAAAGCACTTAAACTTTGCATTTGCAGTCAGAGCCATGTAACAGGTGTTGCATCATATTACGGTTCTTATTTATTAAAGAAATTTCCTATGCCCTTTAAATATTATACTAATATTGATTTTTTTTTGTAATTCTAGCTCCGTCTTGAGAAATGGTTCAGAACATGACATGAACCCTTGCCAAAGAGTCATTTTAATACCGCACAGCTGTCTGCTGTCTACAGCTTTAACTCAGGAGCATAAATCTACCTTTACATTTTGTGAGAAAAAGATTTGACAAGTATCGTGATAATTATCGATATCGACTGATGTGGAACGTCTTATCGTGATCTTTTTCCTTAATCCATATCGCCCAGCCCTAATGTACTGTATATTAAAACGGTAGACGGTCACCGATTTGAAAGTTTAAACTGTTGATATAATGAAAGGTTACATGGACATTTTTTTGAAAGCTTTGCCTAGTAACAGTAATTAGATCCTTAGTACAGCTCTGTATAGTTTGATATACAGAGCAATCAGTGTATACAGTTTATAGTGAAATGTGATTGGAGAAGTGATGTTTGATCTCTTACCTACCGTCCAACAACTGCAGCTATTGACAGTCTCACATTAGTGAGTACTAAAGTGAAATTTTTAACAAAGGCTCAAATAATAAGGAATGACTAACTTAGTAAGTTAGTTCCTAGACACTCTAGTATAACCCTGGTAATATGAGAGTGCAAGCTGTATGGGAAAAAATCCAGTGAAGACTAGCAGTGGATATTACACATTTTAGTTAGTACTGTTTCTGGTCACGGCAGGCACAAGCACAGCGGAAAAGCCCACAAGAGCCTTTTTCCATCACACCATTCTAGAATGCACCCATATGTTCCTGTTAGTCCTTTTAATTTCTCCTAGGAAGGCATCAATCAGCCACAAATGTATTAATGAAGACGGGCTCAGGTCAGAGCTCTGGGCCGGACGCTCGAGTTTTTGAACCTTGGCAACCATGTCTTTATTACGCTGATCTTTGTGTGCAGTACAAATAGAACCGACTGTGTAAATAAATGAGCAGGTTTTTGTTAGCAATCAGGAACCCTGCAAAAAGCGTGTGATGAAATTCCACGTTTTACTATAATTCTGCTTTTGTACTCGCTATCCCTGATTTATTAATTATGTGCTGCAGTTTTTTTATGGCCACATTAATTGGCAAACAACTGCAAACAGGTCCTTCATGACCGAATCCCCTGATGATTAAAAATAGAATATAAAGCTTTGTTGCATGTAAGTAATGCGTGTAGAATACGATTCTAACCGGACGCAAGGGCTGCGTGGTCGAGACACGAGGTGATGGATGGACCGGCAGAACATTGATACAACCGTGTTCGATGTATAGTAGCAGGCAAGAAAGAGGAGACAGTGAGCTATGTTCTCTTAGCTATCAGCGGTCCAATTACTGTCCACATTGCAGGCTGTGCCAGAATGATGTAAGAGGTGAACAGAGACAGAAAGACAGCGATAGAGATACTGGGCGAGCGAGCGAGCGAGAGAGAGAGAGAGAGAGAGAGAGAGAGAGAGAGAGAGGGATGCTTGGAGGGTTTGAGTGGGTGGGATAGTGACAGTGCGCTCATTATCCTAAACAGCACAGTGTGTGGGGGAGTGTGTGGGAGTTGGGGAGGAATGGAGCAAGAGAGCAAAACACGAACATAAACACAAAACTCGTCTGGTTTAGAATGAAGAGCCGCTTGCGACCAAGGACGTTTTTCTTGACGCGCAAAATGTTTGCACAAGCGTCTACGTGACCGAGTGCACTTGTCTGCATGGGAAAGAAAGAAGGATGAAAAGAGAACAAAATTGACAGAGGACAGAGAGAGAGTCAGCTGCAGCAAGCCTCATGTGTAGGTGTGAAGCATTTACAGTTGGGCTCCAACTGAACCCCTGTGGCTCTCTCGCTGAGTGTATAACACACACGTAAGGCAGGCTGCACACGGCCAAGACTGAGAGAAACATGCAGCTCTTTACGGCAGAAAAAACAAAAGACGTGATTTAACAACAAACCGTTAAGCTAGCGCATATGCTAAAGAGCAATAAGGGCCTGGTATGATCGAAACAGAACCATACACCCTACCCAAACACCGCCGCAACTCTGACGTGCTAACCGCTAAGCTAACCACTAACCTTTCAGGACCCGCAATCTAGAAAACGTTCGTTTAATGACTTAATACTAAAATCTTTATAAGCCAGCACATAATACGGAATTTGATGAGTAAAGATCAAGTTCCTCATTAACTCTAGGGAAGAATTTTCTATAAACCATACAGTTCACTTGGTTAAATGTGCACGCACTGTGAATAACAGCTATTTGGAATTTGGCCCAACTTTTAAGTTAAAAATATGAGACTTTTTTCCCCCCTTTACCAAAATATTAATTACAAAAGAACATTCTTTAAATGGCAATTATTCAGAGAACAATCCTCCTGCTTTATTCTGTAAGCAGATCTCAGGACCAAATTTATTTATTTATTTATTGTCACTCATTTCTAAGTTCATGCAGCCTCAGGGACCCAAGCCAAGGTATGATCTTACTATTCATTTAAATACATAATGTAAATTCCCAATCGCTCAGCAAGCGAAAGGAAAGGAAACGCAGCGCCCGTCGCAGATTTGAACTAAATATTCTCCTTTTAGTTAGTTTGCACACATTTGTTGAGGAGTTATTTTTAAGTAGAAAAAAATAAACACACTGTTTAAAGAGTTATTAATTGCTAATTAAACAGAAACATTACACTGATTTCCTTTAAATTTTAGTAATCATTTATGTAATTATTTGTTATTTAAATATTTGATTTATTTTTGCTCATTAATTAAATAAATATCGCTTTATTTCATTGTGACTTTTGCTTTTATTTAGCTTTTTCTTGTTTGCTTTTACTCTATTTTGCTTTGTTTTTATTTAGGTGTGCCACCTTAAGATTTGCTGCGAGCTCCTTTGGCCCTCCTACATTAACATGTTCTGTGGCACTGCAATAAACACTAACCGTAATAGCTGGAACTGAATCGATTTCAAATTTCATTTACACACTTATTACATGAAAACAGTAGATAAAGCTCTCACCAGTGAAAGAACGCTAGTCTACGCTTTAAGTTAGCATGTAGCTTTAGCGTAAATATTACCTCGAGCTCATCAATCAGGTTTGACATGTCCTTGTTTGTCATGTTCCTGGTAATGAGTTAGGCTTCATTGCAGATCTCTATTTCTAATACTAGCATCCTGGAGAGGAAGTACCGGAGCTCTGGATGGGACCAAAGAAGGATCTACATGGAATCAGTGTTTGTTTAGAAAATAAAGAAATAAATAAACAGACCATCTGCCCCGGGCTGTGTCAACCTTGCTGTAACATCTGACTGGTAGCATGTGAGAAGTCGCCTCAGTGCAGAAAGAACATCATGAAGCAATTTAAGCTGATAGATTTACTCATAAATATAATATGTATTTATTTTTTGCTAAGATCAAGCCTGGGTAAAATGAGTGTGTTAAAAAGGCAGTTCTCAACAACTCCTTCACACGGGTGTGTGTGTGTGTGTCAGGAAAGTTAACCAGGGTGTGAGCCACTCATTTAGGAAAACAAAATAAAATTGTGCTATTGTCCAGTCACACACACACACACACACACACACACACACACACACACACACACACACACACACACACACACACACACACACACCTCAGCTCCTCATTACATGTTCTCTAAATGTTACACTAAATAATGTATGTTGTGTGTACACACGCCCACACATGCCGCTGCCTTCATCAGACAATAATGAGTCATTCTACAGGAGAACTTTGAGCAGGCTGGTACACACAGCTTAAAGAGGCTAGTGAGTAGCTCAGTGGGGCTCCGGCACTCAGCGTTACCTCTGAAAGCAGGACTGTGGTCATGAATAATAACACAGGGACAAGAACCTCATCATGACCTGAAACGTGAATCGTATAATGTGAGGGGTGCCGCTGAGGTCCAATCAGGTGCCAGGGAGTCTGAAATGGAGTCTGCCCCATGAGACGCATTTTAAACCTAAAACTCACCGGCTGCCAGGCTGACAACTTCCTTCCAGAGTCACAATTGTGCAGATGTGGTTTTCTTTTATGGAAAAAAGCCAATATGAATCCGAACTCAAATCAGAAACTCACCCACGCTCGGCGACAGCCGCGAAATGAGAACATTCGCTCAAATGCCTGACTGTTCAATCCGTCGGAGAGCAGATCGAGCTCTGAATATTAAAATAAGCGCTGAGGACCCGACAAGCATACGAGTGACGCGTTGTAGTGCGCGGGTTCTGTACTATTTGTTGTTCTCTCATTAAAGTAGTAGTAGTTGTTCTCACTTCAAACTAATTGATGGAGACTCACCCAGGTCTTTGGATCCCTGGCTCTCGCTGGCCAACTCGCCCATCCTCACCAGAGCGTCGAAGTAACCCTTGGCTGCAAATGTCACAGCTGCAGAATGAAAAAAAAAAAAAAGAAACATGTAACAAGGTCAGAAATAAAACAACACAATAGCAATAGTAGAGTTCATTCATTATGCCACTTCCTGCTGGGTGTGTGAGAGCACTGCTGAGGTAAACACATTACAGTTCTGCTGGAGCTGCTGCTACGCCTGGGCACTGCCCAGGACCAGCGCACGTACGCACATTTTTGTAAATAAATACGGACTGCGGAGATCAAACACACACACACAAACACAGTACAGCAACATACCCCCAAAGATGCACAGAAACCCCTTGAACGTTCAAACACGTACATAATCACATAAACAGGCATAACATACACATTCAAACATGTACGCACAAAGCCCAGACATTACATACATATTCACACTATACACACATTCACCCAAACATTCGAACACACAATAAATAAATATAATTACAAAACACCAAGAAACACACCACACACACTCCTACACACTACAACTGCCTCATTAACCAACGAATCGTCAACTAGAGAGCTTCGAAACAACAGATGATCATCTTTGCTGCGCAAAAGGCAACAAGAGTCGTTAATCAGTTGTGACTGCTGCTATGCCGCGAGTCGTACTTGCTGACTGAGGTGTGTGGGTGTGTGTGGGGTTCATACACAACTTTGTTCACACCAACTTCAAGCCTCCGCAGTTGCTCGGTGCCGCTTATACTCTTCCTTTCGGTTCTTTCAAAGGCAACAGAATTGTGATTTTGCACGAGTTCCCAGGGATCTTCCTGGCCAGCTGTGCCTCTGTCCTTAGCAACCGTAGGGCAGGCCCCAGCGCTCTATCTGCCACTGCGCATGTGGGTGTGTGGCATTGTTCAGAACTCATCAGCTAGATGCTGAAACGCTTGTCGACAGATGGGACCGTTGCCTGCGGATAGCAGCGAGTCGCCCTCTGGAAGACGCTCACACTGAAGCGGTGTTAGCAGCTGGAGAGAGCCACATGTTCATCTGCTGCACTAATTAGCTCAATCTACAGCAGCCCATCATTTAGCAGGACCGTCTCTATAAATTCCGCTCATCTATTTCCAAAACACGTTACGGGAGCACCTCGTGGTCGTTAACTCATATTGAGCAGTGATCAGCTGAAAGCGTATTGAAACACTTGGAGAAATCTGGAGTAATTGTGTTTCAGCCTCGAGCCCTCAGCGTGGTCTGCCATTAAGCCGGACATTAAATCCGGAGTGCATGAACCGGACCATCTCCTTAATTGCTAACCTGACATAACCTTTTCTCCTCTGGTTGTGTAATAAGGGTATAAGGCACAGAGCACCCACTTATCCGCTTTACCCACGTTGGAATCGGATAAAGCTGATCATTCATGTACTCATGATAATAGTTCATCTTTTCACATACCTTAGGTCTAATAACATCGATAATAAATATAGCTGCAAGCAGCAATTAACGGGGTCAAGCCCAATTTGTAGCCTTTGTAGTAAGCAATTTATATAAAAGCACATAGAAATTAACGTCTCTTGCTTCTGATTCTTTGGCCAATGTCGATTCATATTCATCATATGATCAAGAAATCTAAAGAGAAAATCCAAATTCAAATAAAGTAATCAGTAATTGGCGACTGAACTAGTGATAATCAACAAATCACACGATGAGGCCTGCGGGGCTTGACCCCGAATAATATTAATAAGATAAAATTAGGGGTAAGATGCTATATAAACAAACAAAGCATAATAACTGACCAATACACAGTCAGTGATGTTCCCGGAGTTACTTTGTCCTGCTTGTTTTCCAACTATCCCTGACCTACCCAGTGCTGATTAACTGGATCAGCTGTGTTTAATCAGCCAGAAGCCGGTTGATACCAATTCACTTGGTATTCCCCCACTCCACCCGCGACTTGCATGGTATCTCCAAATGTCTGGTGTATAATTCAGCAGTAGCTATTACAACTTATAAAATGTTCTTTGCAGAATAATCGTTTCTTCGTTCCAAACAGGGAAACTGTCAGAACTCAACACAAGGCATTAGAGTAAGTGGCCTTTTTAACATATTTCGAAGATTAAGAATAATATTTGAACACCATAATCAGTTGGTCAGATGGTCATGAACTAATATAACAAAAATACAAAATAAGAGTGTCATAGCAACAATATTTCAGGACGCCATTATTATTATTATTATTATTATTATTATATAACCTAGTCTTCGGTGTGGGTCATGAATATTGTGCTGAGAAATAGTTTGCACAATAGCATACAAGATTATTTCTCAGCGGAGAAAAAGCCATTTTTAAAAGATGGATCATCATAGAACTGCAGCCTAACATCAAGACAGATCGATTAATCATTCTCTAAAAGGTATCGTGTTCAGAGAGCTGCTTGCAAATTATATCAGATTAGGAGACGTTAATGAATCAGAATGGATGTTAACCTTAACTAAACTAAATACCACTAAATATCGCCGTCTCAGACTTCACACCTGTAGTGAATATTTTCGGGGCTCTCTCTGAACAACACGGCAGCGCTGCAGGTAGCGGCGGCTGGGCCGGAGCCGATAAGGATGATTGCGGCCGTTGCGAGTGGCAGGATGATAAACTGAACGGCGTTGTTGTCATGATGGTCTTTAGAAGACGTGGCTGGAACAGGAGGTGAGAGGCGGGAGACGCTGGCTGGCTGCCCAGAAGGAACGGCTAAATGAGGACAGAACGGTGTTGTACTTACTGGAGAGTGCTTTCTCGTAGTTCTTCCCCATGGCAACAAAGTTCCGCAAACAAGGGTTGAACTGCTCCATGATGGTCTATAAAGCAGAAGGAGAGGAAATTGGCTCGTTAGTGACTGCAACAGCTGCACTAGAATAAACACACATCAAAATAAACAGATAAATAAATAAATATCATGACTTAATCCCCATATCCTTGTATGTAGGAACCTATAGATACCCACACACTGCCTCTGTCCCAGATTGCGTCAGAGTCAAAAGAATTGGTACAGCAATGTGGCTGGAATAAATAAATATAATAAATGTACTATAGAAATGTAATACTGTAAAATAAATGCCGGATATGAATGAATGTGTTTTGCACTGAAATCTCTAATATACAGCTGAAGGTCTGATTTATTCGGCAGCTTCAATCCAATTCAGCTCAATAATGCTCGAGACTGCGCACAGTCAGAGAAAGCAGCGTCCCGCAATCGAAACCCGTATGTAGATTTATATTTAGATTTCTAACGAGCGAGTCGGTGGATACAGCGGCAATAAAAAAAAAAAACGCTCCCCAGGAAGACCAAGGGCAGAATCCTTTAAGGAATCCAGACTTTAAAGCAAGCGCATTAATCATTATACGTTCACATTTGCATACTAGAAAGACAAACACCACTAGGAGTGCTACACCGATTTTCAGTGTAAGAATCATCAGAATTACAGCAGCAGTTTGCAGGTACAGAAAGAGGATTTAGACAAACGACATTTTCCAACGAAACAGAAACCATGCGTGTTCCTCCACATTACGGCACAACCCGACTCCGAGGCGCTGCTGTGCAAGTCAAGCACGTTTGGGTGTGGCTGATCTGAAGAAGGCAAAGAAACCTTAAGCTGGTTTGATACTGGGCTTCGAGGCAGAACTAGCCGCACACATTTTTACACTTAATGATCCTCGGACAAAAAGGAAAATCTCCCAGGAGCCATTCTAAAAGTGATCAAAATCACCACGCCCACTTTGCACGACTGTAGAAGGGAAGCTCAGATTGTGCAGGGTAACTGAACGCCATGTTCCCTACAGACCTTTCTCCAGTTAGAGCAGCATCAGCAGTGTCACGGCTGCAGGGTTAACTAACTTCTACAGCTGAGAGTACAGCAGTGTTCTGCTCCTCCTGCCTTATCCATTCCCAGGCTTTGGGTCAGACCTCCCACAAAGACT
Organism: Liobagrus marginatus; assembly: GCA_028566295.1. NCBI lineage: Eukaryota > Metazoa > Chordata > Actinopteri > Siluriformes > Amblycipitidae > Liobagrus > Liobagrus marginatus. The sequence goes on along the minus strand of JAOUQX010000019.1, from coordinate 10,690,684 downwards.
AGACCAGTTCCTTTATTTTGGTCACTTCTTTATTCCCTCTTTGTACCAAACGAGTGGAACAAGCGCTGCGAACACGCTCGGCCCACGATACGACTCAGGTGTTTTTCCAATATGAGCTTGCTGTGTGACTCTATCCCAGCAAATCCACAAGCCATCAGGCTTCTCAACACAAAGAACTGAACCACTCACTCGAACTCGGAAATCAGTCGTGCACAGTCACTTTAACACTGTTTCATAAGTTTACCTCGCACAGCCACTTTAAATATTATACCGTGTACTTAAAAAAAAAAAAAAAAAAGGTCACTTTAATACTGTTTTGTAACGTCATCTCCTGTTCCATTATTAAATGCTGCTACTGTTTACATTATCCACTTTACTGTGCTAAATAATGCTGCTATCATTATTTACTACAATGCCACATGTTGCACAACCATCGGCGCTATGTTCTATGTTGTATGTATCTGACCCGTAGCATATTGTATGGTACTGTTTGTTTTGACGTATGCACTTGTTGCACTTTGTGTTGTTGTACGAAGCGCTTTGTTGTCCTGTTTTGTGTTACGTGACTCACTGTTGTTCTGCTTTGTGTGACTGTGTTATACGAGGCATCATGGTCCTGGAGAAACGTTGTTTCTTTCCACTGTGTATTGCAACAGCTGTATATGGTGTTACGGCAATAAATCTTCAAATAACAGCTACTAATGAGATGAAGATGATTATGTGCTTCCTTTGATGCTAGCCAACCACAACCACCTGGAGTGTTGACACCCGCGCCCACACACCCGCGCCCACACACCCCCCCAGGGTTTTTCCCGATGATTGGCTGAAGACGTTTGTCTCAGGACCTGAAATCATAGCTCTGATCCCTTCATTTAGGGATTATTATCTCCAGTAGCAGACCTACTGAGCGATGGCAGAAGGTCTAGACTACATGGCAACTTTCCTTGACCAACCAATCACAGTTTGTTTTTGTTTTGAGTCATGGGTGTGGTTTCCTACAAAAACAGACCGTCGTGTAACCATACGGCGTTCGTTTAAGGCAGTCGGGGAAATTTGTACTCGCATGTTTTAATTTACATGTTAAAACATGTCAACTCAGATAAGATACCCATCTTTAAGTGTTAAATCTGTTGGTCATGTGATCGACACTAAAATAAAGCACATTTCTCCAGACACATGCGCGCGCGCACACACACACAATACCAGACACGACAAATTCAGAGGTAGGCTACGCTACACACGACACATTTACTTTACAGCCTGCTTTAGATCCAAGCGGCACAAAGGATATTTTATCCAAAGTGTTCGGAAATAAAAAGTTAATAGAGAAAGTAGAACAGGGAATGTTTAAGTGATGTCTGTTCTGACAGCTTCAATAGAAAAAAGGTTATTATTTTATGATGGATGATGTTTTGACAGCAGCAAGTTGTTACACTAAAGAAAACGAAAGCTTAAATGTGAGCTGCATCAGGATGTATATAGAATCCATTTAAGAGTTCTTTATAGCTTCTTATCCCTACTCGGAGCATGGTTGGTTTTTAAAAAAAAAACAAAAGCGGAACCCGAGCTGAGAATCTTGTGCAACGCTGATTTTATGAATGCGGCCATGCAGAGTGCCAAACCAGAACACAAATAGATTGCAAACCTGAGCGCTCGCTGCATCGTTAGTTCCATGTGGTGAAAAATAGCAGGTCAAAACCTATATTGGATGTGGGGAGCGGAAGACTGATTTGAGCTGAATAGAGTTGGCTGATTTGGGTCAGGTATTTAAAGATGCTAGGGTACTCGGTGCTGCTAGTTTAATTTTCAGTTTTTACAACGTAGATTTCCATTACGTAGGCGTAATCAAAAACATGGTCGTCTGGGGTTAAAGGGGTAGACCATTAATAAAGCAGGTTAGTCTCTCTCTGCCCTACTGGGCCATAGACCAAGGGCACCTTGAAGTTTTTGCACAGCTTGGAAAATGGGTCTGGCCCCGACGGGAACAAAGCAGCCTGGAATGGCTCAGCAAATCAGCACAGTTAGAAGAGTGTGCCTGAACAGGCAGGAATAACCATGCTGGTTAAAACACTTGCACGAGAGGAGACGCGCCCTGAAAGACCTTCTGAACCAACAGTCTTACCCCATACCCTTATAACTTATAATTCACTTAATGCTGACATCCAGTCAGTGTAGAGACAGTGTGTGAATATATGCATACATACACACTAATGCGCGCGCACACACGTACACGCACGCGGGATGCTCTGATCAGGATTCCTGCAGCAGATAGAGAGTATTGATTTGTTGTCATGGTGATCGACTGATACCAATCCCGATGCTTCAAGCTTTATATAACTGATATGTATGTACCAGTCTGCTGTTCACAGTTTTTTGTTTTTTTTCCAGATAAAGTAATATAGATGTTGCCTTTGTTGTTTGCATACATTTGTACATTTTCACAGTACAGTGGAACCCCGCTTATCGACTTTAATCCGTTCCTTAAAACCGGTCGAAATACGAAAAGGTCGAAGAGCGAATGTAATTATCC
>JAOUQX010000019.1:10672720-10687938 GCA_028566295.1 Liobagrus marginatus | reverse complement strand
AACTCGTCTATGAAATAGGCGTACTAATAACGTGGGTTTGACTTTTAAACACACGAAAGAATGGAACATGAATGAGCACTCGGGATGTCGGCAAAACAATACTTCGCGTTGAGCTAATGCTAGCGCTTGGCTTAAATGTCCGTGACCCGGAAGTATAGCGACCGCGAGTTCAGAGCTCCGGCGATGGTTCCCTTGGCAGGGGGAAGCCCGGGGCGATGTTACACACGCACCAAATTGTTATTTTGACCGCTAAATAACACTATATTGCTCACAAGCCGATTTAATTTACGATAGATGCTCTCTCCGCGAAGGCTGAGGCGAGACTGGGAAGATCCTTTCCTTCGCTCACGTGCATCGGGGTAAAAAAAGGTCGATAAGCGCGCATTTGGTCGTTCGGTGGGTGCAAATTTCGGTCAAAAAACTGTTCGCTAAGCGAAAAGTCCGATGTCCGAGCAGCGGGGTACCACTGTAATTAGGTATTATATGTAATGCAAATATTATTTTAACAGAGTACTAAATATTCACAAAGTATTTATTATACAGTGAACATTTCAATATGCCTTTAAAATGGGGTTTATGCATAACACTATGTATATCAGGATGCACAAGCTCAGCCAAGTTTAGGGAATACCGATCTAATCATAAAGTGTGATTATTGGCCGATACAGCATTCGAAGCATTTCAGTGTATGATGTACTATGTATGATATACGTGTGACAAATAAACTTTGGACTTTGAACTACAGATCGATCGGAGAATCCCTACTAAACATATACGAATACAGAATACTTTGTAGTATTAGATATTGAGGGAATTTTCTAAACTGTTTAACAAATTGTGTTTAGTTAAGAAAAGCTTTTTATGAAATTAATTGGGAAGTTTGGGGTTTAAGATCTTAACCCTCTCTCCTTTGGGGCTTCAACTATCTATCAAGATGTGCGGAAAGGCTTTTCACTGTGCTGTAACGTACGTACGTACGTTACGTAGACACGGCCAGCGCTATAGATGAAAGTGACGCTAAACATCGCACAGCAAGGCAATGCAAGAGATCATACAGATACAAGTTCAAAACTTCAGTCGGCTCTGAGCACTTTGAAACTGCTGATTCACAAATTAAAGGGAGTTCATAGAACAGCACTGTTGTGTTGCTGGAGCATGTCCTAGGGTGAATGGCCACACTCGAGCTAACAGGAAGTCGATAATAACTTAAATCATCACTCTTAATAACCGCATGAAGAATAAATACATCTCAGAATGCAAAACATGTCACAACGTGGAGAAGATGAGCTCTAACAGTTAGCAACTGCGCTGGGTTCTGCCCGTGTGTCAACCACGAATAGGAATGTGTAGAGACAGAGTCGCTGAAGCTGGACAGATGACAAGCATGAAAAACATTTTACAGGTATTACAACAAATTTTAAAATAGGAATGTCTTAATATGATTATTCATCATGTTCAGTTGCTTGTGTTTATGAATAACAACAACAACATCTGCAGGGTGTTATGCAAATGTTCTAATAAATTGATTTAAGATTCCATCTTTACTGGACATTCAGAAAACCTATAATTCTATGATAACACATTAAAGTTTCCACCAGCACCCCATTAATACAGCCTTTAACCAGCTTAGAATGTTACCAACATTAAAACCCATTTCCTGGGGAAACTGCCAAAAGGAGAACAAACATCCGCAGCGAATATCTAACGCCGTGCCAACCTTACAGTTTGACGCAGATGTGGCATGACAGAGTAATGATTTTGAGCTAATTAGTGACCAACATGAGCAGGATTTACTCGGACCACATTTATGCAGCATGTGCGCCCTCAACCAGACAGGAAACGCCAAGTTGGTCGGAATTCTTTCATTTTAACCAGATTAGGTCCAGACTACTCATTTTGTGCAGCTGCTAGGCGTTAGTAGGTTTAGGAAAACCCTTCACTTCCTTAACAAACCAAGTCCATTGGATTATTAGGCTGTGGTATGTTTTTAGCAGGAGCTGCTAGTTCTGAATCGCACATGATATGGCTCGACCCGACTATGATGTGGAGTAACTAGCATGCGCCGACGCTGGATGTAGGTATGTAGAGATACTGATTTAACCCTAACGCATATTTACTGTATGAACAGCACAACCTGCTTTAATTGCATTTTAGAATCTAAAATCAGTACATCAATTAAGCTTGATGTAAACTCACATCAGGATAAGTATTAAACAAAAACATCCACCACCTGACATCACATTGAGCAGTAGGAATACTAATAAAACCTTGGACAGTTTTTAGACAGCTGAGATTTTTCGAAGCTGAGAAATCCCACCGTGTACCTTTCAGTTCAGACTGAATATCAATGAGACCGATGACAGCGTTTGAGGATAAGGGATAAAAGACACCAAGAAGTGGCCCAAAGCAAATGGTCACAGTCACAAAGTGATGGTCATGGATTGTTTGTTCTTAACTAAGCAATTTATGTAATTTCTCTTCGTTACTAAAATTATTAGCATGGTTATAACACCTGCTGGATTTTATTACTTTTAATGGGACTCGCCGAGTGTTGCCCCTGTTTGACGCACTCCTCATTAAGTCAGCCTGATCTAAAATTAAAGGCAGTGATGTGGAGAGAAGGTGTGTGTGCACCAGTCAGAACACATAAGTAGCACTTGGACAAATCTCCGTGCCGGACGCAAGACCCCCTCGGTGTCTGTGGGAGGGCTGCGAAAGCTTACCTCTTACTTCTTCCCTTTTAGGTTTGCTGCAGATGCTTTTCTCCCGGTTCTCACACTCTCGTGTGCAATGAGCTACAGTTTTAACAAGCTTCATTGGAGGAAAAAAAAAAAAGGAAGAGAAGAAAAAGGAGAGAGAGAAAGAAGGAAGGTGGGAGGTTTACATAACAGCCAGCAGACTCCATGGCAGTTCTCCTGTTATATGCTCATATAAACACTCGGCGCTCCGGTTAGAACAGTGAGGGGGACGGCGGCAGTCGCGCTCCGCTCCCTGCTGAACTAGATGTGCAAACACACTCGCGCTCTTTAACAAAGAGCATCATTATCTCACCCAGTACATTTGCTGGCATCACCATGGATTAAAAAAAACAAACAAAAAAAACCTTTTATGTGACATGGGTGTAATATGAATTTCAAGGGATTATGAATCGAATGTGTTATAAATCGAGGCAAACTCCGAGGGTAGGGGAGGAAGAAGAAGGGTTTTATTCTCCACATTTTGTCACAGTCGCTAAATTTATCAGCCATCCCAGTCCTCTTGTGCTATATCTGCCAGGCTAATTGCAGGAGCTAATTGGAAGTCGGGGCTGGCAGGCACTTTTGCGGCACTGGGTTATTCCTGACTCGCACTAAGGGGGGCATACACACCCTTTCTTACTTCGGTGACATGGCAGGAAAGCGGAGTAAATAAGACCAGAAAAAACAAAAAGGGAGGAAACGGAACGAGCCGTGTGGTTTTTTAAAATTTATTTTTAACAAATGTTTTAAAAAAGTCACAGCAGATAAAGAACACAGTGTGCTCACCTGCGGTCCTGCATCATGCAGGTTTCCTCGCTCCAACACACTCCACTAAACCTGGTCATTAAGCTAAAACAGGTGTGTTCGCATTAAATAAGCCCAAAAGGTGCAACATTAAAGCTTCCTAGAAGCCCACTTCAGTTGTAACATGACAAGAAATAAGAAGTTATTTTACCAGACATGGTCTAATGTTCAGAATATGTCATTAAAACATATGAACCTATTGGTCCAAGAAAAAATTAAAACCATTTATATAATTACACAGAAATCAAGCACCCAAAACTATCAATTCATCTAAAGGTGGTAATGATTAAACTGTAATTAATACACTGGAAGGGTATGATTAGCTAATTGGAGAACTGCGTGAATGTGCAAAACAATTCACTGTCCATTTTTGCGTTGCTTTTGCTCAGGCATGACTTAGTTACATCGTGTCCTTGTTTTAAACTGATGGACAGATTCGTTCAGACAGCCTGCAGCACTCAGTTTCCTTTTTGGTATGAAGTCTAGAACGCTGAACAGCTTTTTAACGGAGCCTTAACAACATTTCAGTCAGTCAGATCCTCGGAGAGATGTTTATGATTATTTACCGGCCTGCTGTTATAAAATAACATTCCGATCTACTAGTATAGATATCCTTAAACCCACATTATATACTCGGCGATTAGTATTTTAGATGGCGTGACTTCATACAGATTAAAAACATGGAACACAAATGATTCGGACCGGTGTAGAGACATTTTGTCTTAAAAAAAAAAAAAGTCTCCTCAAGTCTCCGTTTGTCCACTCTTATGCACAGATCATGTCACACTCCTGTATAATGTTAAGTGGGGGGATATTATTTAAAACGGTCCCACGGGCTACTCATGTTGTCTTTGCGGGCTACCTGGTGCTCACGGGCACCATGTTGGTGACCCCTGATGTAGAGTATAGGCATGAAGATCGCAGCTACCAATGACCAGAAACACTTAACTGTTCGTCAAACCGGTTGGTCATTTCCACTACATCTGGTTCTGATACGACGCCTGAGCAGAGCATTAACGCTTCAGCTTTCGGAAAAAGCCTACCCCTTAAAAAACCTCTTAAAGGGGTCGTTCACATATCGCGCTTAAAAAACGCGTGGAAATTGCGGCCGTGCAGCTTCCTTCATATCATACTTCTGCCCTAGATAGCCTATTAGCACGGAACCTTATGTAAGGTTACCTAGGTAATTAGTTTAACGTGCAATGGCTAGCACATCTGATACAATAGTAAGTAAACATTACCGTTAAAAAAAGAAAAATAAATAAAAGGTCAAAAAGCTGCCGATAAACTTTGAACCGCGATAATCAGCTGTTCCTTCGTGTTGTTTGGATTTTTAATGTCACGGAAAGGGTGAAACTGATTGGATGGTTCTTGTCACATGACCTGCGGTGCGCTTGCAGCTTTCTGAAAAGTTGAGATGTTTCTCAACTCGTCGCAGCACAGGCACATCTGGGGAAACATAAATTAATCAATAAAAAAAAATGTGCGCGCTGCAACGCATGGGCGTTGTGACCGCGTCGCTTCCATTTTGAGCACGCTTACGGTGCTCCTAAATTTTAAATAACTAAGTTGCGTCCGCGAAAGATACAATATGTGAACAGCCCCTAAGAGCGCACGGTTGTTGTTTTTTTACAGGTGGACGTTCATAAATTTTCAGCTTCTGATATATAGCCTAAATATCATTTGCAGTTTGTTGTGTTTGATGTAAATGCTCTAGACGACTCGCTGGGCTTTTTTGTGTTTCCAGATTTCATCCCAGTCACGCTGTTCAAATGTTTCCTCCGGGGATGTTCCCGTTTCTCTCTCCATCTGGCACAGTTTGTTTCCCCATCCCATCAAAAGACAAAAGATAGTTGTGACACACCAGAATGGCCACCCATGATGCAATTCTCCAAGTTTAATGAGTGATTTGGCAATGCCAGTGACTTAATGGAATGTAAAAGAGCTGCGTGAACAAGCCCAGAGCGAACATTGTTGGGTGCAACTAGGATGAAGGCACACAGGAGGTGAAACTATAGATCACCAGGCCTTCTGCACAGCTCCATGACGTAGTCATATCAAGACAAAAACACACTAGCTTTTATATATAGGCCACAATGAAGGATGTGGTTGCCAGGTGGACAGAATACAATATATTTCTCAAAGGCCTTTTTCCTGATCGTTTTGGATCCAACGGCAGGTTTCGGCAAGCAGGGGTGTAGATCATCCATGATATACAGATGTAGGGCAGCCCTTTAATGTGCAACAATTCAATTTTGACATTAGAAAAGGGGGAAAGCTTGCAGCATGGCCATTTGTCCCAGATGTTCTGGTTTGAGTAGAGAAAAGTTGCTAAAAGTTTCAAACAGAAACAACCAGAGTATGGCAAATGTGTAAACACCATGTGAATACGAGAGTGCAGCGAGCCAGACTGCTGTAAACTGCCAAAGTTGTAAATAAGGTTAACTTGTTATTTGTATGCTTTGGCCTGTGTATACATGATTATATGCACTGGGCAGCTGCAGCATGTACGGACGACTGGATAATGGCATGAACGAGTAAATGTACAGGTCTTCCAAAAGCTAGTTGTCAGTGTTTGGATATAATTTCAAAATGAGAACGGCATTCATCAACGGATGCACCGAATCTTTCCCCTTTACCAGATGTTTGGCTTTAAATCCTGTTAAGAGCGTCTTGTTTAATCTGTAGTAATGCATAACATAAGCACGGCCTCGAGCTTTACATTGGGTCGGAAGTGCAGCTGGTTTTCCGTATCGACGGCTACAGAAAACAGGAGAGAGCTTAGTGCACAGGGAAACCATTTATCACAGTGCTAGTAGTAAGCACCCTTCAGTAAAATTATTAGCATGACGCATTACCAGCATGAAAGCGTGCCGTTGGATAGATTCCATTATCTCGTATTACTTTGCATCAACGCACATTACTGTAGCTTAAGCAGATAAATTTGATGTAAATAGCCAAGTTCCTAAAGAAGCTGCAAAACGTGTTCGGCTTTGATTGAACGGTCGTATTGATGCACTCATGTCCAACGCCCCTTGAGAAATAGCTACAAGGAGATGAGCAGTTTAACCATGGCTGCTATTTGAATAGCCATTTTAGGTAAATAATATGCTAATGAGAAAACGTTTGCCTACTTAAACCACAGTTTACCAACTGAGGGTTTCTGAAATGCTCAGGGTGTGTGGAGGCATGGCAGGCGGGCTTATAGGACTGATCAAAACGAAAACAATTATAAGACTGGAATTGTAGTAATAAAAACAAATACAGCGAAGATGTTAAGTGTCACAATCTGAAAAGTAGCCCACTTAAAGTTTTACACGGACTACTTGAATAAATTGAAGGTCAGAAAGTTTCAGTAAAGGTTCTAGCCATTTCTATATATATTTAAACATCCATCCATTCACTCATTCAGATCAGGGTTGCAGTGGATATAGATCAGGGGTCACCAACATGGTGCCCGTGAGCACCAGGTTGCCCGCAAGGACCACATGAGTAGCCCACGGGCCTGTTTTAAAAACCATAACACCACTTACCAGTGAACTGCATCTATATTTTTCGTTGCTATTTTTTTAAAAATCAGTCTTGCATTAATGTAAACTTGAAAATATAATTACTTATAAAGATTTATAGAAATAAAGTGCTGCGTATTGTTATCGGTTTCCTATCTTGTACAATCATTGCTGATAATTATTGTGACAAATCATTAGCATGGTCAGTGTCCTCACATATATGAATAATATTAATTATAAATAATAACATCATTAAAGGTAAATTGAGCAAATTTGTTATTTCAGAAGTGAATACCAAACTGGTAGCTCTTCACATTAATCAGTACCCATGGGGTAGCTCTTAGTTTCTAAAAGGTTGGAAACCCATGATCTAGAGTGAACACTGGGCATAAAGCAGGAACCAACACTACATGTGACGCCAGTGCACGTGAATTACAAGACACCACGGGATTTTTCGTTCTCTGGGCCATTCTAATGTCATGTTGACTGATTTAAAAAAATAAAAATAAAAAGCCCAGAAAACCCAAAGGCAACCCACAGGAGGAAATAAGAAACTTCACACAGACCGTATTCTAGTGCACAGGTCTGCACCAAGACATTATCTGCATTTCATAACCAAGTACACCAGAGGGGCGCAAACAAACAATTTTATAGAAACATGTTCTCTGCTATCGCTCCCCTGTCAGTAACAGAACCCCTAGCCAATCAGGGACCTCTGTAAAGCTATAGAAAGTTCTACCGGTTGCCATAGTAATAACATTTATCAGCGGGTGGCGCATCAGGTTTCTTGCAGCTAAAACAAGACATTATGGAAGGAGTGTTTTAATTTAAAATACAGCATATTTCTCGGTGGCAGTCGCTGTATATTTGCAAAAAGTCCAACTTTTTCGCATCACTGGGCCACACAGACACTGATCTAGTCACCAAAAGCCACTGTCGCCAAAGGTCTCATCCCACGGTCACTGCGAGTCACTGTGTATGCCTAAATGGGCAGGTAGCTATAGTATAGAAAGATGCGGAACATTTGGAGGCGGGAGGGGGTCAGAGTCTGGGGATTGGGGAAGAATCCTTCCCCATTGGTAGCGGAGCATATGATTAAACATCCGAGCAATTCATTCCCACGCCTAAAAGAAAAAACTATTAAAAAAAAAAAAAGATGTTACAAGTGCCACTTTTCAAAGACGCTTTCCTTTCCCTCAGCATTAACTGGCGGTGCGATTTAATACAGATAACACAAAAGCTAATGAATGCTCCACTTTTATTGCGACACTGAGTGGGAAATGATACAGTAGTGAACTTTTGGATTTGTTTTGCGTCCTTGCACACACAAGCAGTTATTAGTCAGAGCTCTTCAGCACTGTAACCTCGTGACCCCTGTGCACGCAGCACTGGTGTCCATGGAAACAGCAGCATGCTTAGTTGCTCGTATTATCCCTTCGTTATTGAATCTTTGGGTATTTCATTACCAACAGATTGGAAATGCCTTCGCGACTTTACGGTGAGGTCAGAGCGGCGTGCTGAAGGAGTTCTTTTGAAATCGTGATTTGAACTGAACGTGTGTGTACAGGAGATGGTGCACTTCTGACCCTTGAGCAGTAGAACAGATCCACAAACAGTGAACTCCAATCATGGCGCTTAAACTGTGAGCTAATCGATACAGCACACAGGTCTGCAGAGATAGGGACGTGAACGTCAACACTTTCAACAACGCTTTTTGAAAGTCAGCGGTGTTTCAGTCCTACAGCTCTTTACCGATAACTTCGGGAGCGGTGTATGACTCATGGGGTTGGAGAGGAACTGGGCTTTATTATACAGAACTCTGTGTGCTTTCTTTCACACACCTTCAGGTACAGCTGCATCTTCCAATCCAAAAGGACTGCATTCGTCCTTCAAAATGTTATAATGCCCCGTTAATTAAAGCTGGCTGTACGTGGAAAAAGTCAGTGGAGCTACAACTTAAATTTTACTCTTCTTACACATGGACTTAATAAATTCCAACTAGCAGGCTTTGAGCTGGAATGGATGAGCTTAGGGTTGGCCACTAGGCCTGCCACAATTAGTCTAATTAGTCTGGAGTTGTTCATTAACCTTCTAGCTACTTTGACAGTAGTTTCGGGTGTAGTTTTGTTTTGTTTTAATGCGGTTGTTTAAACGCATCATCGTTTCTACAGCAACAGCTAATTTACACACACGCACGCACGCACGCACGCACGCGTCTGGAAGACATTGAACAATAACAGACATCCCACCTCTCCTGCATATTCATAGCTTTTAGGGAGTTTTTCCTTGCCATGGTCACCTACGGCTTGCTCATTGGGATACATTTCACACGTTCTGATTTTTCTTTTTCTTCTTACTGTTTACCTTCTGTGAAGCTGCTTTGAGAGAATGTCTATTGTTAAAAGCACTTTATAAATAAAATTGAATTGAAATTCATAGAGGCTCCTGCCTGCAAATTAGATCCAATATCTCGGGAAATCGTGGAGGCAAGGGAGAGAACACGCAAGAGGAAAAAAGAGCCACATGAGCAGTCAGGAGTGCGACATGTACTATAATAAGGTATAGCAAGTTCGGAGAATCTTCTAATGAATGGTTGCATATGTGCCAGGTAAACCAATCGGTCGTCTCTGTGGGCGGGCTTTAGAGTTTTACATCTGCAGCATAATGGCAGCGCTGCTGACCGATAAAAAGGAAACATAAAACTCGCTTTACTCCAGACTACAGTAAGGTCATGATCAGAACAAACTCTGCACACTTGTTTTAAAGTGTAATTAAAAAAAACAAACAAAGCAATACCATGAGTAGATTGATGGTAATATAATAAGTGCATATTTTAGTGCATGACCGTGCGCAGCTGGGAATTTTATGGATTCTCCTTGTGCCCGTCTCCTGCACCCAGTGTGACGCCCAATCTGACGCTCACAATTTCACAAATCTGGAAGCGGTAGATTGGGGTCTACCTCCCAGAAATCATGGTACCACCTCCCAGAAATGAGATTTTGCAGGGTGCGAATGTCTGCAATAAACTGATTTGAAGTATTAAATCAAGCTTGAAATATGCATTTCAAATTCTCCAAAGACGCCTCCACATCAGCACGTTGAAGTCTGTTGCCGTAGGGAAAGTCTTGACGGCAGCGGGTTGAACAGTTTACTTTTCCAGAATCTTTGGTGTTAGTATGCAAAAAGGCTTTTGAGAAAGAACTGCTTACAGCCCAACCTGTTTGGGCAGCTAAATCCCCTTCAACTTACGGTCACCTTCACATATGCAGTGTATGAATTAACTATTCATTTGTTTTCCTCTCTAGTGCCCCAGAAAGAACGTCGATTTCAGGACCAAAACAACAGCGCAAAGACATTGCTGGGATAGTGAAGAGGTGGAATAAAAAGATAAAAAGCAGTGGATGGCATTTTACTGTAGACATGAACTGCTTGGCCTAGCCACTGGCAGCAAATTGATGCGTTTGGGTGATTTGGACGACCGACAAAAAAGGAAAAATAAATCATGAGTAGGATGCATGAAATATTTTCACTTCAGCTTACTAATATTTGAGATTTCTGTGCTTGGGGGATTTGAGACAATGGTATGTCTGACCACTTTTTTTTTTTTTTACCTCCTTGAATTTTTCAGGTATGTGCCGTGACAGACTTGAAAAATAGGCTTGACCCAACCGAACAAACCAAAAATAATCAATTTCACTTAGATTCCGACGTTGGGCCCATAGGAGTTAAAGGATCTCTAAAGTTTTTGAGCGGTGTCCAAAAAAGTTCAGGTTCGCTCAAGTACAGCATTTGTTGCCGTTTTAATCCAGGCCAACCTACTTGAAATGTGGTTGTTTTGTTAAAACGTAAATTATTAAAACCGGTCATTAACATTTGGCCTGCTGTAATTCCAACCTGTACCTGTAGGGGCTTGCAAAGCTGTGGCTTATGAAAACCTGCTACAAGTACAAACAACTAGTACATGTACAAGAATCTAGGCAAGTCAATGGATGCTGTATAATACTATTAGTAACTAGAAATGGTTTTTAAAAAATACAATTTAGACAGACAATCCTCTGGGAATGGCTGTGGAATAAGAGTAATAAAACACTGTTCTAGGATGGGAACAGAAGTGTTTAATTCCCTACATAGTTGAATATATACTCCTTACATTTTAGTTGAATCATTTCGTATACTACCAGTGTGAGCACATTTGCTAACGTGGGAGTTTTTGTAATTATTCTGCCGTTACAAAAGTAAAAACAATGTTATAGCACCACATTATGATTTTCTTTAAAAAACGAATTAAACAACTTTGAGCTAATACTGCTTACAAGAAATCCTGTTTTAAAAGAAGTCAGTAGCAAGTTGATATCTGTAAGCGTCAACTTACATACAATGTGTTAGCCGCATTCCTACTACAAGACTAGTGTCCTAGCATTTAACACACAAACGAGTACATTTACGACAATACATACATCAATGCACCCAAAGAAGGGTCTTGTCCTGACGGCTCTATTGAGCACTATGCTCTAAACCAGGGGTCACCAACATTTATCACTTACAAAGATGTATATAAATAAAGTGTTGCATATTGCTATTTATATGTTTCCTATCTTGTTCCATCATTGCTGATAATTATTGTGAAAAATCATTAATATGATCAGTGTCTTCACATATATGAATAACATCAATTATAAGTAATAATTAAATTGAGCAAATTTGTTATTTCAGAAGTGAATACCAAACTGGTAGCTCTTCGCATTAATCGCTACCCAAGAAGTAGCTCTTAGAAAGAAGTTCAAATCATGTGTATCTTAAGCTAATTAATCTCAATAAGAGTGATATACATATCGTCTCACTTGTCATGTTAGTTTGAATACTACACACTAATAACAGTGAGAATCCTCCTAATGGCTAATGTGTTGGGTCAAGTTTCTAAGATGCCCCACCCCCTTCCCCAAACACTTCACTTTGCTAAGCTGCACATCTTTCATCTTTTCTTTTTTTTAAATGAAAGGAGAAAAGTGGAGGTTGGCGTCAGTAGGCTGTGCCTGCCCCTGTGCTCCAGCTTTTCTTCTCTGCTTAATTACAGGCCCACAGTCCCACGTAGCAATTACAGGCCAGAGAAACGCTCTCCCCATCCCTCGCTCTCACCCGTTCTCGATTTCTCTCCCACACTCGCGTTTTCCTCGCAAAGGCCACCGCCGACATCACACGCTGTCCTGGCTTTTACAGACTCAACTACTGATCAGACGAAGTGATACGAGCTCGTGAACGGAAAACACATCTTTAGAACTGGCAGTTATAAGAAATTTAACTTTTACATTTGGCGAATACTCTCAACCATGCTGGGTACTGGGATTCAAACTCACAACCTCCTGGTTAGAAGTCTAACGTCTTTCCCACTGAGCTTCTTTCCTCGTGCCGTTAATGAACCATTACTTGAGTGCTCTTGGATTATTGAAATTGTACTGCATTCTATTTAAAACTCATGCGATGTTTTCCCCACTACCCATGTGGCCATGAGTATTTAACTAAGTTTGTTTGATGGACAGTAAGTGGGCTTAGAATGGGTTAAAATCTGAGGTAGCGGTAAAGAGACCTATAAACAGCAAACAAAGTGAAACAATTCTTGGGAAATTACTTGTGCACAGCAATCCTGTTTACCGCTTTCATTAATATCATGCAGAACTATGATGTAGATGAAGTTAGGCTAAGCCTGATCTTACTGCTTTGGGGGAGTAATTTAGAAGCTTGTGTTGTTTCATTTTCAAGGTTTTTATTTGAGAGAGAGAGAGAGAGAGAGAGAGAGAGAGAGAGAGAGAGAGAGACGCATCAATAAGACGCAACAGTGGCTTCAAGCCACCCGCCCCCAGACTTCGAGAGAACGTGGGCGTATGGAGTCCAACGTTGCCTCCACTTATAAAACCCCACTTCATGAAACATGTTTCTGCAACAAACTGCTAGAAAGCTGGATTTGGTTACAGAGTTATAATTAAATAAATAAAGAAAGAAAATCAGTATACCTTCAAATGCACCATTTAGCCGTTAAAATGAGCATGAAGGTAAATCCGGAACAAACAGACTGCTGATGTATGACGGCACATGCTTGGTAACTAGATGCTGTCGAGATAAAGTAATTACAGTGCACAAAAAAGGCTTTAGCTTTCAAAAGGAAAAAAAAAGCTTTTGGAAACAAAGCAGAGTTTATAGTTTTGCTTCAAAGGCATTTTAAAGCTACTCTTGTTGTTTATACCGAATCTTAAAAAAAATAAAAAAAATAAAAAAAAAAGCCCTCCTCCGCATCGTCCAACTCTCCCACCCCGGCTCTCGTTCACATGACACGAGAGTGACAAATACATAATGGCACGTTGTTGCTAAGAAACCACCTTTCTGGATTTCGCCACATCTACACTGCGACGCAGTCCTCATCTTTTATAAAATCGCCCTGCGGTGATCAGAACTAATAAAGCGCGGCGTCTCTGAGCGAGCGGAATCTAATATCGGCCAGATTAAGACGAACGCTATGAACAGTAACGCGCTATGAGGAAAAGTTTGAAACGGCGCGCCAGCCCGAGCGATCGAGGTCAACTTAGTCACAGGTTCGGTATGTGAGAAACCAGAGCCACACCTCATATTTTCCACTTTGGAACACACACCAATGCCAAACCCGAACAGAGGCAAACCTGTCCACGGTTGTGTCTTTGGGAGAGGTGCTGAAGACACGCCCCCTTTTTTATGTTTCAGTGTTTTTCACCTGAGGAACCGACAAGTCACACCCTGCCCAGCGCACGGCAACCAGGTAGTGTTTACCCGCACACACCCTGTATAATGCCTGTGTGCACTCGGGGCTGCCAACCAATACCTCGGCTGCTCCGAGGCGCTTTTCATTCCCTGCGCTAACTAGAGTAGCATTTCCAACTAAGTGCAGGATTAATAAATACTGGCAACAAAAGGTCCATGCAGTAGGCAGCATTTACAATCAAGGGTGTCCTAATTGCAGTCTAAAGCGGTGTCCCCAATTACATAGTTATACACTTACACTATGCATTATGTACCCTACCCTCTTCTGTATGAAATGTAAAAAGGTCTTAAATGGAACATTAGCAGGTTTGTACTAACTGGAAGTACACACAAACGGGATCAATGACATGACGCCGCTACCTTTACACAGTGAATTTGGAAATGTTTCTCGCATCCAGCATGGCATGAGTGCCGGGTAGCACCCCTCAAACCCCCCTTTCGTCTAAACAAGCAAAGTTGCAAGAGTTCAGTGCATTAAGTATCCAACATTCTGCTAGAGCAGTGGATTTAAATCTGTGGGCCGCGGTATTGCTGGGGAGCTACCAATTACAAGAAACACTAATATTGTTAATATATTGAAAAAAAGGACTAGCTTCTGAGAACATTTTTCTGCAGTGGGCCGTGAAAACGTGTGTTGTGTGGGCCACGAGTTGGAGGAAAAAAAAAAAAAAAAAAAAAAAAGACAGAAAAAAAAAAGCCATGTCGGCCTCTCTCTTTAACGAAATTGGAGGGACCTAACTCGTATCTTAAGTTTAACTAGAGAGAATAAGGCCAACTATCCCCTTGATGCATCAGCGCAAAATGACCTCAAAGTCATGCTACTGAAGACCAAAAGAAGTAATTTAACTCGAATGTATGTTTGACTAATGATGATACGCTTTAATATAAAATAAAGGAGTCCCTGAGACGGCGCCTTCACATGCCGAGGGGTCTGGTCCCTGGTGATTGCACGTCATGTCTGAGCGTTTAACAAAGCAGAAACTTTTCCTGTAACATTATGGCTGGAGTCAGTTTAAGTTAATGTTAAAGTTTACGTGTAGCAGTGTTTATGCTGCGCTGTGTAACGTTGAACTTTCCTCGCTGCACCAGAGCACCCATAGAATCCATGTGTGGAGTAGTAGACGATATAAGATCTCAAAAACTGTTGCATGGTTGAAACGGAGCTATTAAGGATATGATTCAGGTATATGCGAGTGTGTGATGTTGAAAATAGTCTAGCTTCCTTTTTGGCCCCGGGGGGCAGGTGACGGCACTAGGAAGTAAGGTTAGGATGCAGGAGGAGAAAAACTATGCTGGTGACCGACATATCAAGTTCAAGTTCAAAGTTTATTTGTCACATGTACATTATACGTGGTACAACATACAGTGAAATGCTTTGATG
>JAOUQX010000019.1:10640733-10651668 GCA_028566295.1 Liobagrus marginatus | reverse complement strand
GCCATTTACTTTCTTACTTGGATACTGAAAGTGTGTCTCCGTTAAATGCTTAAATAGTAAATTTGCTGTGGAAACGTCTGAATAAAACACCATTTTATATAATCAAAATCAGCTATCAAGGATTAATTAAAACATTTAACCTATAAAGTCAGAGGTTCTTTATTGAGTACAAGTTAAGCCAAGTTTTACTCTACTGTATTTTCCTGCCAAGCTTGCTTAATAAACATTTAAAAGCAGTCTAGTTCCAACAAACTACACTAATTCCTACCTTTGGCAAGAATCCCACCGGAAGCCCGACAAAACTAATTACCACAAACCCACAGACTAAAGGATTCTATTTGATCCAAGTTTATTCTCATATCTTCTTTAAGTAATTAAATTAGGCATGCTGATATTTTAATCATGCCATAATAATGGGGTTAGCAAGGAGCTTTCTCTCAATTAACCGGTCCAATTATGCCGTCGGCCCTTAATCAAAGCTCTGTCTTTGACATTATACGCAAGGAAAACACGATGCTTACCTGCTGAAAAGGATTGGGTAAAGTCTGGCTGCAGTAAAAGTAGTAATGGGCTACATCTGTATGAAATAGAACAAAAAAAATAGAACTGTCAAAGGATTTTTTCAATACACTTCTAATAAACCTTTACAATATACAATACTGTGTAATAATCCTTAATAATCCATCAATTATGTAGGAAACTGTTATAAAGAAACTTGCCTTCTCTCAGGAACTTCTTTGTTTGATTCACAATGAATTTGTCAGGGGCCACGCAAAAGTCACTGGCACCCTGGCAAATGAAAAGAAAGTCAATTATAATGTAGATCGATATTAGAAAAACATGATCTGCATGAGACGATTAGCTGATGCATGTGGGAAGGATAAGTAATGGGAATAACCAATGCAAATCCTGTAAAAGTAACTCCTCGCAGGCATTTCAGCGAGACAGATGTGTATAATTTAGAGCGGCGGCTATTTGTACATTCTAAACCCTCGGGCCAAGAGGTTAAGATCACCCATCTTCAAATTTGTGCATAAGACAGTCAGCCGAGGATGTGTGTGTATGTGTGTGATAAAAGAGGAAGCCAGCTATAAGCGTGGAGGACTGTATAAATAACTCATGTGCTTCAGAAATGCTGGTAAGTGTATCAAACAGAATTTAAGGAAGATTCAGTGCACTTGCGCCATTACAAACATAAACATCTGTTGTACTGCAATGCATTATGGGCGACTAGCCATCTATTAAATGAAGGGCTCAATCTTCATGGCAATAACTAATCAAACGAGTAGTACAACTGTGTCCTGAGATATAGCAGAGGCAACTACAGCAATTATCCTAAGTGAAACTCTTCACATGCTGTATTAATGACGTGCATTTAAAATGCAGTATATTAATATGCAATGACACCAGTAGCCTCGAGAGGCGATCAAAAAGAGGACTGTCTTTAGGTACGTTTCAACATATTTTATCTGTCGTAATTTTTTTTGCTCTATTCCCCTCTGTTAGTGTAACACTAGTTCCACTATGCTGTAGTAGAAAATGTATTTTGTGTCACTTTCTTAAATTGCTGCCATTATGGATGAAGTAGAATTAAGTGTTGGCATTATTGAAATTGCACCGTGCGTTATACGGACAGAACTAATAAATCTTTATGAGAGAAATCGAAAGAATACATTATGTTATCTTAAATAAGACAGCGAGTGTCCAAAGTGACACCACATTACAGCGCTTGCTCTGTAATCTCAAAAAGTCATTCAAAATTACACGTTATGGACACCTGGCCTATCACATGCATATCTGTATTTGAAACATCCTATTCCAGATGTAGGCTCAGTCGTACTCCTACAATATCCTCCACTCTTCAAGTTCAAGTTCAAAGTTTATTTGTCACATGTACTTCTGGAATTTACTAGATTTGTTTAGTGTGACTTTGGGGATTCGCTTATTCACCCACAATAGTATAATGAGTTCATTAGATTTAGTGGGGTTGAGTTCAGGGCTCTGCACAGAACAGACAAGTTTTTCCAAAGAAACCATAAAACAGCGTTCATATTGCTCAGGAGCTTTGTGCACAGCGGTATTGTCATGCTGGAAGAAATAATGTAATGCTACATACAAAAACATTAAATTCAGCTGTGTGCTTCCAATTTATGCCGACATTTCAGAAGAAGAAACACTTAGGTGCGAGTGCACAAAAGTGTGCACAAACTTTTAAACCTTTAGATTATATACCAACGGTATATTATAACTACCATATTTACTTTTTGCTAAGAAGACTTTTTGGTTTTTGGATTTTTCTGTCTGCATACCCTGCCAAGAGTCTGGGCTTACATAAAGATGTTTCACTAGTCCTCAGCGGAGCTTCATCACTTCTAAATTGAATATGTAGGAGTGAATCCCCTGTGGAAATATGATTATGTCATTACAATGGCACCTGTCAAGGGGTGGGATATATTTAGGCAGCAAGAACAGTTAGCTATTCATGGGCTGGAAGCAGGAAAAATAAAAAGGAACTGAGCCTTTGACAACAACAAGCAAATTGCTACACAATTAGATGAGCACATCTCCAAAAGGGGTGTGTTTGGTAAGCAGTGATTAGTAGCTACCAAATTTGGTCCAAGGAAGGACAATCGGTGAACTGCCAACAAGGTCATGGGAGCCTAAGGCTGAGTAAATGGCAAAAATTGTTGAGGAATCGATTGAGGAACATGACAAAGAGAAACCAATTGGGCATCCATGGGATCTTCTGGAAAAACGAGTTTCATTTAATGAGGCCCAATCTTTTAACGTCTTAAAAAAAAAACCAAGAACATCAGGTAGTGTCAAATATCTCACACTGTTCTGTTCACTGACAGAGATGACCTACTTAACTTCCCTTCAAACTGAACTAATGTGTCCAAAATTGAGGTCCTCAAAAGTGTCAAAGACGTCAGACAGCTGGAAAATGTTTCTTTCTCTACTGGGACACAGGTACCGGTACTTATTTTATTGTAACACCAATCCCTGCTAGGACCAGATTCTATCTAATAAATCCATGAAACAGAAAAAGACAATAGTCAAAATAAATGGCACTCGTCCTCGACATTTTCCTGTATTTCATGTATAGAAAATACAAACATGTTATTTGCAACCACAAAATAGCTTATACTCCAGCATCGCTGGAAGAAAAAAACAGCTTCTGTATCTCAGAGTGAAGAGAGTCCGTTGATTTTGGACAGATTGCTGAGTTCCCATGTGCAACCAGAGACAATGCTCCACATGCTGTTGCACAATAAGAAAGAAACAGAAACAGAAGTCAACATATACCAATAGGGAGCGTTATGACAGATGACAGTAATATTAGACAAATTGCGCTTTTATGAAAAAGCAACAAAATGTAATAACAATATCCAAGTTAAGTCAAAAGCAGTGGACAAAGTCCAAGTGTGAAAAGAAAAAGTGTTGTAACTCATAAGACATATGAACTGAAAACATAGCTGACATCAAAACACAAGGCAGCACAGCACACACAAATCGCTGATGCGCTGATTTTTACTTGTGAAACAAATTATCCGCTTCATTAGTAGAAGTTATCAACATTTTATTTGACCTTGACTAAAAAACATTATTTAGTATCATGTTGGCTTTTTACTAAAGTGAGGGAGAAAAAACCCCCCACTTTTTTTTATTTCTTTAACAATCAAATAGAAAAATTCCTCTGCTTCCTCCACACTCATTTGCATGATTATAACAGCTGAAAGACACTGCAATTACGACGCATCATCACATTCATCTTCTTGCGACTGAAATCTGGAGGAGACCTGTTATTGTCTCTAATTGACTTGAGGCGCAGCTGCAGCAGGATTTGTTGCTGCACTGCAGCGGAAATATTTGGACAGGTTTCAATCTAAGTGTGTAGCATTTGCGGATGTGCAAAGGTACACATTTTAGAAAAGCATCACATGGGTTTTCTGAATGACTGGTTGTGTAATTGGTCAGAGAAATGTCTTGAATAGCTGTGAGTACTTGCACTATTTTAGGAGCGTCTCCATGTGACGCCATGAATCGCTAGCATATAGCTCTTAATTAATATCGTTTATGTGATAGACACAAAGCTCGATTAATTTCCTCTGATATCAGTCACAGGATCAAGCTTTACACTTAAATAATTGTTCTTGTCATGTACATCATTTTGTAATTATATTTTTATTAATACACAAATCTCTGTTGTACACTAGTGGACAGGTAAACGAGGCTGTATGAAGTATTATGTTCATCCCTATAGTGTTGTTATTTACAGCATTTTGCAAACACCCTTATCCCAGAGTGACTTATATTGATGTTATTTTTACAACTGACAGTCGAGGGTTAAGGGTCTTGCTCACAGACTCGGTAGTGGCAGCTTATCTGGGATTTGAACTCAACAGCTTTTGATTGGTAGCCCAATCTCTTAACCATTGCACATTTCATATCCCACAATATTATACACCTGACTCTATGAAACTGAAGAAAATCATTCTTCTTGACTAAACACCAACCTTATTAGATTAACCTATTAGTAAACTTTTAGTTCTGAAACACAGTAAAACCAAAGATTCCATTTTAATTATAAGAAAAACTATTAGGCCGCCCAGCCGTGACTAGAGAACAATGACGTGGCCGCCGGTATATTTTGACTACACATTTATATATAATATATTTATATATTTTGAATGCCTTGAGTTCATTACCCTACTCAATGTGACATTCTCATTTTATTCCACTATGAATACAAAATAAATGACACGTCTTTATACAATCAAGACGCCATACTTATCATTATCAATTTGTCTGAAAACAAAAAGTAGAGAATAAAGAATCCCAAAGACCTCTCTAAATGACGTGTCAGTTGTCGGACGTTGATTGATCGCTCGAACCCATTCCTAATAGCATTTATGTTCTACATTGTATTCTACATAGATTAGGAGTAGAGGGTTGTCAAACCTCTGGGACTTGAATCAATGTGGCACAGTGGCAGTGGGGGCAATCCACTTTACTGAGAGTGACCGACCCCTGATCCTGCCCTTCATCAACCATGCTAAGACTCAATCCCCCTAGAGACACAGAGTCAATGACTTGTATCTGAGGAGTGACATCATTAATCGCTTTTCTGCTGCTCTGTAGAGAAACAGATCTGGCTCCAAAAGCCTAGTATCTCACAGCAACCAATAAGGAGTACGACTGTACTGGCTGTGCACGGGGATCTACTGGCTGAAGGTATTCAGCTATCACCTATAACTTTCGGTCTCTAAAGAAATAATAAATACTATTTGAAAGTCCAAACCACATGCCATGAAACCATAAATATTGTGGAAGCATGCCATCTTCACACCGGCAGTGTTTTACTGTGAGGAAGTAATGGTAATCGACAGATATTCAGTGAGCTAATAAGTATCCCAACAAAATATAAAAATGCGTCCTTAAATATTTATATGCTATTTATATGTTTATACCGGTAACTTGGGACTCACCGAATCATGAGAATGTGGAAACGAAACAGCTGTGCAGATAAAGAAGCTTTTTTTTTTAAGGATAATCCATCTCTGACATGCACAGCTTAGATGCTGGCACGAATACATACTGAATATAAAACCTAAACAATGTGCCAGGTTTATGTGACATAAAATATTGTGTGTTCCATAGAGAGAGAGAGAGAGAGAGAGAGAGAGAGAGAGAGAGAGAGCAAAAAAGAAAGCTAGAGACAGACAGGTCAGGATCAACAGAACAGTGATGCATGCAAAACCTTGCCCTATTTATGCGATACATGACAAACTAAGAGCAGTTTACATCAATCAGCCTAAAGGTTGATTAACATGGATGACCAGGGCTTTGTGGTCAGTGTTAGTTCGCAGCCTGCTCACCACTGGGGCCCCAGACTACTGGAAATTGCGGTACCTGAGCCTTATTAAACTCCAATAAACGCTTTCTTCATTGTGTCTATGTGTTTAAACTGTAACAGGAAGGAATCTATTATGTGACAGGTAGTGTTTAAACTGTAACAGGAAGTGTTTCATCTGTGACAGGTAGTGTTTAAACTGTAACAGGAAGCGGTTCATCTGTGACAGGTAGTGTTTAAGCATTAAACAGGAAGTGTTTCATCTGTGACAGGTAGTGTTTAAACTGTAACAGGAAGTTTTTAATATGTGACCGGTAGGGTTTTATTTGTGATATGTAGTGTTTAAACTGTAGCATAAAGTATTTCATCTGTGAGAGGTAGTGTTTCAAATGTAACAAAGTATTTAATCTGTGACAGGTGTCTTTAACATGTGACCGGTAGGGTTTTATTTGTGATACGTAGTGTTTAAACTGTAACATAAGGTATTTAATCTGTGAGGGGTAGTGTTTCAAATGTAACATAAAGTATTTAATCTGTGACAGGTGTCTTTAATATGTGACCGGTAGGGTTTTATTTGTGAGAGGTAGTGTTTAAAGTATGTCAGGAAGTATTTACTCTGTGCCAGTGTTTAATTTGTAACATGTTGTGTTCAAACTGTATCGGTTAGTGTTTTAATGCAACAGATATTGTTTTAACTAGAAATGATAGTGGTTAAACTGCTAATGTTTCGATGGTAAAAGATCATCTTTTTCGACCGCTTTAGTCAGAAACAGCAGCAACTTACCACTGCAGTGGCCGTGCCCACTCCAAGAGATGCCCAGCTCAGTGTGAGCGCCAGCACACCTAACACCATAATACTGAAACAAAGAGATTGATAAGAGGCCATAAAACTGATGCACGGTAAATACGTAGATACAGTTAGAACTAAATTGCACAACAATTTTAAGCAGCCATTGAGGTTTACCTCAACAAACATAAGATAGATTAAACAAGAGTAAAGTAGATAAAGATACTTACTACAAGGACAAACAAAGACTAGTACTACGCATGTATTACTCATGTCATGTGCAGTTGTACTGTAGTGTTTACAACGTTAGAATAGAACCTTGAAATTAATTTTCCTCTTGAAATCCACCTCTTATTATTGTCTATGAGCTGTAGTCAGAGTGGCGTTATACGCATGGAGTGAGTATTTAATACTGGAACTATGCACATCAGTATTGATATTTCTTGTGGAAGGATAACCCTACATGCTATCCACTTGTGCGGGTCAGTGTCTTCAGAAAAGTAGATTTTTCTTGTTCAATATCCTGTTCATCTGTCTTTAATAAATTGTTTCAACTCAATGTTACATTGAGATTGATGTATTCAGCTGTAAATATGATGAAAAAATGCCACTGTATCAATTGTATTAACCCTGTAAAATCTATACAGGTAGGAAAATGCGTCTACTAAAATTGTATACGTGCATAGTTAAAGTGAGCAGTAACAATAGCAAATAAACTATTGGTTCTTTAATCCATTAATCAGGGATGTTTTCTTCACAAAAGAGTGGGTCACATAAAAAAAAAACAATGCAATTATTTTATCAATAAGAAAATAGCCTACATTAGTACATAACCACTGGTTTAAAATTTCATTATCGCCTTTAAATGTAGGGTTGGAGATTTCAGAGAGGCTACTAATAGCAAGCTAGCTTTAAAAATCATACCCGCCCTCCCTGCATAATCAATTTCCAAAGCCGCACCTCGTCCAAAGCACATGGACGTGCTCAGACAGAGCAAAGGCTCAAACGACAAGACGAGAGAGAGTCAGATTAGCTCATGTGTAATTCAGCGGTGAGTAAATATTACAGTACAAAGCGCATTATATTACAATAACCAACGTAAGATAGTATTTAACAACGTAATTACACACAGCAGTTTATAGCAGGAACGCGCTGATGACGTAGCTGTATGAACAGAACATATGCATCTGTGGAAAGGCAGGTAGGACAGCCTATCGTAATGTTCCGGCCAAACGTTTTTTGAAACCTACACCTTCCACAGACAATATAAAGACATTTAAAAAACACTTAGACAGTTACACTTAATTTAAAGAATGCCATCGAGATGTGAAGAGACTTTAAACAAGCATTAAAACTCCTCCTTTCTCCTCAAAAACTCTGCTACCCTGCTTTTAATCCAGTAAAGGAAATGGTTTACTTCCTTTCTGGAAAAAGTTTGAGGAAGGTCCACTTATGTCTCTAATGGTCAGGTGTCCAATTAGCCAGGTAGTCAATCGAGCAATGTAGGTCAAGTTAATGTGTTAAACTGCTTATTTTGTGCACCTAAGCTGCCAAATAATGAGAGATGAAACCAGATTGTTGAATTAGGCCGAATTTGCAATGATTAATGTGATAATTAGCCTAGAACTATTCATGCAACCCTTATGTAAATTAAAAAAAAAAAAAGAGGGGTTGTTAGAGCTTCTGAATCTGCTATTAATCCATTGGAACGGATTTATCAGCTGGATACAAATTCAAGAAAGTGAGTGATAGTCACACATCAAGAAACAAGCCATTTACTTAGTACCATTAGCATCACTACCCTTAATAACAAGCACGTAGCTGCGTGCAGCTCGCAAGGAAATGCGGAAAGATCAAGGTATTGATAATTATGCAACATTTTGAAGATGGTGCCCAACATTTTTCTGTGAACTAAAAATTTGTCAACTTGTTGTCGACAAAAAAAAAACATTTCGATAAATAGCTACAACTTTGACATTTAATGAATGACCTTCTAGTAAAGGGACAAATTCCAGTGAAAACATCTAATATAGAAAACATTTAGAGAACAAGTCAGTACTAAAGGAAACATGTGGAAAGGAAAAAATCTAAGAGACCAAGCTGACTTATCTACACTGTCATTGAAAAATGTACAGCAAAAGGATTCTGGAATTTGAATTTAACTATAACCAGACATATATGTTGACTACAGTCTATTAATACACTGAATATCCATGTTTTTAAAGTTTGATTTAGTGTAATGAAATTTCTTTTTGTATCCTACATGAGCATTTCAATGTACTCAAATATTCTTTAAAAATAGTTTTTTTGGAAGATCTGTATACTTTTTCTTTCCATTTTAGGTGCATTTATATTTATAATAATAATGTAATAAATAGACGATTATAAAAAAAGAAAAATACTTTCCATACTGAAATACACTTAGCAATGTTCTAGACCAGGTGTTGATTTGAATACTTGCCATTTTCTCCTTCATAATTTATTCCACTGGTCTTTCTTTATACTTGATTGTTTATTCTACAGTATGTGTAATAAGTAATTTGCTTTTCCATATATTTAGGATTTAGTAAATTGATGTTCTTCTAATTACGTAATTCAGTAGCGCACCAGCTTTCAGATTTCCAACATTTTAATTTACTTGCTCGGTTACAAACATGCACTGAATACTGACATGCCAAAAACATCATTTTTGTAGAATGCAAAACACAAGGTTTTTTGGAACTTGTGTTACCACCTTTGCCGTGTTTCACATGCTTATACCGTGGCTTTCCTCCAGGTTCTCCCACCCTTCAAAAAGCATGCTGGCAGGTGAATAAATTGCTACTAGATGTAAATTAGTGTGTGAATGTGTTTGCATGGTGCCCTGTGGTGACCTGAAATCTCACTGGACCTACTCCCACCATGACCCACTGCTTCTGGATGAGGTTCCCAAACCAGCATGGTGAAATAGATGAATAAATGAATTATACTGTTTCAAAAAAAAAAAAAAAAAAAATCTGTCAACACTGGTTAATAATATTGGACTTTGCCACATTTGTTTTGCTGTTTGTCAAAAATGAGAAATTGTTTTAGTGATGTTATTTCATCATGTTCCCCATATTGTTTGTCATTATTCCAGCTAAATATTGACAAGCACAACTTGGTAGGCGAATAATCTAGCACGATTAAAACCTGTCTTGAATACATGTGACTAAACTGTATTATATTGAGTCCATAATTCAGCAAAAACGACTTTGCGAGCTGTGAGATATTCTTCGGAAATATTACAAGCCTGGAATTATAATCGTATTCACCCAAGAATAGTGTTTAGACCTAGCATGTTCATGTGCACAGATGAGAGGAAGAGAAAGAAAAGTAGAGAAAGAAATAAAATAGGGATAACGACTCCCTGACGGGCACAAAAATGTAGCCGAAGGTTTTCACGCACCAAATCTTGTTTCTGATGATGGTTTTAAAAGCCCCAATAAAGTGGACTGGAAGCACTTAAAAATTAGTTAAAGGCGCAATCGTGCAAAGACACACTCTAGCGCACACGCGTGCGCGCACATCCTGGCAGAGGGATCAATATGCATTAGTGGAGTAAGTGGAAGGAGCAGGGAAAAAGAGACAAGGATGAATGTATGAGAAATACGAGAGCGAGAGAACGTAGTAGCCAACATATGAGAGACAAGCTAACCGCATTGCCAATTCACACCCAGCTTGTTTTTGTAATGTCGCTGTGTGATGTCATTATGTGCAGTTAAAACTACACGAGAGGACAAATAGTGTGAAACACACTGCTCTGAAATGAGATCTGACCAGACAGAAGTTACCGCGCAGATGTTTCAGCTGCAGGAAAGACAGATGGGTAGATCTGTAGGTGGGTACAGATGGGTAGGGAGTTTTTCCTTGCCACCGTCGCCTCAGGCTTGCTCATTGAAATAGATTACATAATTTTCATTAATAATGAATAACAAATGTCATCATAATTCAACATTCTTTATCTTATGTGAAGCTGCTTTGGGAATATTTCTATTATTAAAGGTGCTATAGATATAAAATTGAATTGAATTGAATAGATAAAAACTAATACCACACCTATGATGACTAACTTCTGCAGAATTAACGGTGGCCGGAACTGAGAATGCTATAATGTGTGTATATATATATATATATATATATATATGTAGTAGAAAATGTGACTGTGTTTTTTTATATGAAGAGGTTTCCAGGCTTCCACACCTTTGTTTAATATTGTATGAATAACAGGAAAAATGTTGACCTTTATATACTGTATATACACACACTGTATGTA
>JAOUQX010000019.1:10621760-10635320 GCA_028566295.1 Liobagrus marginatus | reverse complement strand
TGTGTACAGTAATTACAAATTACAGATGTACATCTATCATCAATATGTATATACCAATGTATGTAATACAGCAGTTAGGGTTAGGGTAAGGGTTAGGGTTAGAACATAACATAAAACCCCCGTGAGGCACATGCCTATACGTTACAGCTAATAACAAACAGATCACCGTTCGTGAACAGAATCTCAAGTGTCCGTACTCTGTAACAAATTCAAATTCAGATCTTATTTATCACATACACATACTGTACATGCAGTGAAATGCAGTTTTTATTACGGATATCCCAGTTTACGTCAGTCAGTAAGATTATGTTCAAGATTTTGGTAACAGACTGCATAATTTTACTACCATACAGGAAGCACCAGTTTAGAATTAGCGTACAGTGAGCAATAACAGGAACTAAACGGACCTTCCGTAGCATTAAATGTTATGATAAATAAATAAAAAGCACACAGTGGTGTTAGTCACAAAGTGCTGTACAAAAACAATAACAACACACAAGTAATAAAGATATGAATAAAAATTCTCTCAAAAAAAAAAAAAAAGAATCAACCTAAAATTAATTTAAAGCTTTACCAAAAAGATGCGCCTTTAGATGTTTTTTTAAAAACTCCACAGACCTCATCGTTCGCACATTTCTCGATAGTCAGTTCCACAGCCTAGGAGCAACCACATAGAAAGCACGATCACCTCTTGTCTTAAGACGTGTTCTGTGAATATCGAAAAGGTTGTGACCTGAAGACCTCAGAGACCGACTAGAGATATGAGCATGCAAACGATCCTGTATGTATGAGGGATGTATGTTATGTATGTCAGTTGTGTATTGACACCAGAGATTCACTTGCCTTTGATCAAACTAAGCAGATGTTAGGGATTATAAGATGCCATGTGGCCAGTAGTGTCGAGTTCAAGAGTCAAATGGAGTTCAGCCATTTCTCTGTGGCACTTCCTATGAACCCAACCAGGGATGCAAACAGTGCTGTGTGGAAGCTGTTTTTAAAAAAAAAGTATCTCAAGCTTTGAATAAAAAAAAGGAATGCACTGTGGAGTCTGAGGCTTAAAAACATAACACAGCCATTGAATAGGATGCGAGAGCGGATGGGAGCTCCAGAGATACCCATCAGCTTATCACACAACCCAGACAACTCTGAAGTAAGCGAAGATAAGGCAGACAGGCAAATGTCTAAAGCAAGAGTTTACATTAAAACACTTTTTAATGTTAAATTGGTTCCTGTTGTCCCGTAGTCACATGGCATTTGCTATTTCATAGTTGATGTTTGTATAATTTAAAAGAGATCATTTACTTTCTTTACTATCTTTTCATTGCAGTCGTGTCATATCGATATAATGGGGCATTTAAATGAATTCCCCTGAAATTAAGAATCTCTCACCACAACACAGACTTCTTTATTCTGGGTCTTCATCTTATCGCTATGTTGGACTCGAAGTTCTTTGTTCTTTATACCTCCTTTGTTCTTCGTTTCATGCTCGTGAAGAATTGTTATGGTGTAGAATTTGCTATTTTTTTTAAACATTAAAGTTGTATTAGGTGTACAAACTTCACACAAGAACATTGAATACGTTGCACAGCACCTGCATTTTACACGATCACTTCCTCCCTTACTCTATTTATATACATCATACACATAGACATAGATGTATAGTGTATATAGATGTATATTGTATGTACATTTGTAATAACTTTATATACTATATATAGGCAACTTAACCCCCTGCTGTACACGTTCTCTCTCCCCTTCCTCCTTTTTACTGCGACTTTTTGGTCAGTCGTCTAAACATATCAATGCATGTTGTACTATGTATGATGTTCATGTGACAAATAAACTTTCAACTTGAACTTGAACTAAGTAACAGAATTCTCCTTCTACAAACTCCTGAATGTGTATCATGAACGTTATCTCATTCATTCATTCATTATCTAGCACTTATCCTGCTCAGGGTCACAGAGGCGCTGGGGTCTATCCCATCTAATTTAGGGCGTGAGGGTACATCCTGGATAATCGGCAGTTAATCGCAGGGCTAACACTTAGAGACAGACAACCATTCACACACACCTTCACACCTATGGACAATTTAGAGTAGCTAATTCACCTATGCCCAATCACATGTGTTTGGAGGCGGGAGGAAACCGGAGCACCCAGGGAAAACCCACACAAGCACGGGGATAACATGCAAACTCCACACAGAAACACCCTGGGTGGGAATCGAACCCATGACCTTCTTGCTGTGAGGAGTGCTAAACACTCTGCCACCATGCCACCCATAAACGTTATTTATTAAATAATAGTTATATATATTAACATCACAAAAAACTGGGGTGGGGAGTGACGTCATGCAACTATATGCATTTTTATGTTTAATGCTTCAAGTAACCATATGTGAAGCCACTCATCTTTATTCCTATTCTCTTATTCCTTTCGCTACGATAGTTTTGATTCACCACATACTGTATATACTAACCCGCACATATACTTTATACATTCACTGCAACACCTGTAAACATGCTCATTCATGCAATTCAATCAGTAAATCGTGATGCACCCATGCAACTGCGTATCAATCTGAAAACCATTGCAAGAACTTATATTGTAAACTGGTCTTTGGCAGAGAGAGGTGGAAACCGCCCCACATATTAGCATGTTGACGCTTGTTGACAGCTGTATAGACACTGTTTATTCAGGCTACCGTAGCATTCCTGTCTGCTTGACACCATCAGGTCATTCTCCTCTAACCTTTCTCATTAGCAACCATTTTCCACCTGCACCACTGGATGCTTCACACCGTTCTCTGCAAACTAATGTGTGTGAAAATGCCAGGATGTCAACAATCTGTCATCAATCATGTTGCACTCACTAAGGTCACATTTCCCCCCATTCTTATGTTTGATGTGAATATTAACTGAAGGCCTGCATCTGTATAATTGTGCTGTTAACAGATAATTATCCGATTTGATAATTACTTGAAGCAGGCGCAGATGTTCCTATTAAAGTGACCTGTGAGCATATTCAAATTCACATTCAACTTTTATTTGTCACATACTAAATCATACATAGAACCACATGCAGTGAAATGCTTTGTATGACTTCCCGCGATTAAGCAAGGACGAGGAAACATTTAAGGCAGAAAACTGAATTGACAATAAAATAAAATAGATTTTTGATTAAAAATTTATTAAAATACAAGTAATTAAACTAGAATAAACATACTGGCAAATAAATGTTCAATAAAGTGGCAATGCCATGGGAAATAGGAAGGAATAATGTGGCGGTCAGTTGAAATAAATGATTAAAGGCTTATGAATAAGATTGTTCTTGTAAAGTGCAGATGTGCAGTGTAATCGTGCAAACTGATTATAAGGTATGTATAATTATCTATGCAAATATACAGAAAAGGATTCTATAAACAACTTAGTTGTTCTTAGGGGGTAGGTACTGTGTGTGAGTATGTGTTGGTAGGGGTGTGTATATATTATCAGCCTTCAGTCAACACAGTAATATGAAGAAGCAAATGAAACACACTATTACCTTGCTATCAATGCTGGCCAAAGTGTGATTGGAGTTGTAGAGTGAATAGGTCATTTGGTAGACGCCGTCGTTGGCTTCGCTGTTTCCATAGAAACCCACTCCCACTGCAGAACTGCAAGAGAAAAGAAACATCTTCAATGAGAAAGTCTTGTCCAGGTTTCTCCCATACTGTGAACGTGAAGGTTTTTTCCTCCCCACAGGCTAAATGTTAAGCTCTTGTATAAAAATCTTCTAAACATAAAAGGGACCTTAGAAACAAATTAGAATTAAAAAATGTAAAGTTTACTATTCATAAAAATAAATTACGGTACGTACAATAAGAAATCTGGCTCTAAATGGACGGACATTTACATATTTACCACAATTTGTTATAAGGAATAAGTCTGTCCTTTATGCTGCTCCTGGACATACTTAGGCAACTTTATTAGTTATGTTCATCCACCTGTTGATCATGAAACACAAAACCCACCACACATTTCCCTGTATGCAATCTGCTGCTGGTGTGATGTTTGTACTTTTCTTCCTGCAATATGCAAATTGGTGCATCTCACCGTTTCTGCATATTACTTTTAAATATGCTATAACCTAGAAGCAGATAAACTCTGTACTATATGAATCAAAGCATACCTTATATGCATTGTGTTGGCTCCAAAAAGTCTCTTTTCTTCTATTTCTATTCTATTTCCATATTTTTAGGTCTAAATAAGAACGAAAATACATTTAGAGGTCCTTCCCAGAAGCCTACGTGGATATATATCACAACACACCTTCAATTATTATTCAGTGTCCCAAGCTCCCTAAAAGTTGCTTTTGTGCTCACATGAACGATGACATCATTTTGTGTATCAGATCGAGCCAAAGTTGTATATTTTAGAGGCCAGCAGTTAACTTAGCAGCACAAGTTATGAGAAAATGTGAAACTTTAATGGAGCGTAGCACTGGTTTCACAAAATCGGGAAAAGGATATTACGTTTAAATTACTTTTAAAGAAGAGTTTAATCCGTGTGGACACTATTTTCTCTGACCGTTGCTGTTTTGGTGGCCAGTAAAATCTAAAACAATTGATGACAGTCAAGTCCCAGTGTTTACAATAAAAAAATATTAAAAAAAGAAAAAAGAATACTCTGTATCTTACCACGAGCAGAGTTATAGACAATTAGTGTCACTTACAGCTTTTGTACTGTAATGATTATTTTCAGTAATTAGTTATTGTACTGTATTTCCAAAGTGCAAAACATTGATCCCAAAAAAAGATATACTATACATTTTGAAATTTCTTTTACTCTTTGTTGCCAAATAAATGTCACGCCCAAGAGCATGTGTGCACTGAGTTTATTGTGTTTTGTGTTTAAGTCCCGTTTTCACATGCTCTTTGTGTTTATGTTCATGTCTTAAGTTCACAAGTCTGCACTAATTGTCACCCTGCGCACCTGTGTTCACTTTAGGTTAAGTTCTTCATGTCTTAATTTTAAGTAGGCGCACCTGTGTTATGTTAATCATGAATTAGGATTGTGTTTAAATGGTCACGCGTTGAGCTTGCTCAACGCTGATCATTAGTTGATGTACCTCGATAGAGGAAGGGGGTTTTGTGAACTGTGGACAATAAAAAGAATTACGTTTGTCAAGCCTGCGCCTGTGCTGACTTTATACCGCGGTTCCAGACTCGCGTTGAGAAGCAAGCCTTTAAAAGCAAGCACCTCTTACAATAAACATAATATAAATAAGAAAAAACACAAATTATGTAATTATGCATTTTGCCAAACATGCAGCAGGATTGCAATGCATGAAATCAGATGAAAGTCAAGAGCTTTAGTTCACTTAAACCTTAGAAAGGGGAAAAATGATCTCAGTGGTTCTGGCCATGGCAAAGTTGTTGATTACAGCTTTACATCAAGTAGGAACTTGAACTTTCCCTGCTTTCTAAAAGTCTCAGAAATCCATGCTATTTCAAAATAAATTGAAAGACAAAATAATCGACAAAATAGAAAAAGCAAAAAATAGCAAAACACGATCATGCCATATGTTAATAATACTCTTGTGGTGTTTGCTTACCCTACACACATTCTGAGCATGAGCCATACATCACGCCACCCAACATTTGCCACTCATTTTGAACTCAATTTGCCAACTCAAACCAGAAACCTATATGACATTCTTCTATACATTGTCATGTTGTCTACTAGAATAAGAATTTGATACAGAGACAATATTATGATTCTGCAATAACTGAAATATTTCTAGTTACACACCCCAACCGCACTGTTTTTCTGCCATAATGGTTTACCTTGAAGTGTGGGCAGAGAAAAGAGCCAAAATGTATGACGGCACAAAAAGACACCGTACGCATATTGACATAAAAACATCGACACAAAAAAAATTTGTCGGTTTCACACTGTTAGGAACAAAAGTGGTTTAAAGACACGCATAACCTAAACACAGGAAATCCATAAGAGGACAATGGAGCCTGAACAGATGGACCATGAATCCCTGCTGTTAGATCTCCTCTGCAAAGTGGGTGGGAGCAGCAAGAGAAGTTCTTAGTCAGTTACATATACTCTCACAGGGAGCGGTGTCTGTCTGTGTGCGTGTGTGTGTGTGTGTGTGTGTGTGTGTGTGTGTGTATGTGTGGACGACCATCCTGTCTCTGGAGTCTTCTAATCATGATGGATGTCACACTCTCCCCCAGTGTAGGCCAGTTTTAGCTTGTGCTACTGAGTTCTCCATATTCACTGCTTCTCCCGCAGCCAAAAGACTCGGGGAAGTAGCGTCATCACATTACTTCATGCCTAAAGCCTGTACATTTCAGTAAATAATTCAATTAGCACTTACTGAACATATGAATAGAAAGGGAATTACTAAATGAAGAACCTGCACCTGTATTTATGTGTGATGAATAATGCACAAAAGCACAGCTAAAGTAACTATACAAGTCCTTACAACAAACTGCTGTTTGGTGGTCCTCATTTCCTGTAGCTGGGCTTTCAGCCATCTGTGCACATAATGGGGTTGATTATATGATCAGAGCTCTAAAGACAGTTAACTGACCACTCCCTGGACCTCTCTGGCCTGTAACTGCAAGGATAATGAGAAATTAGATAGAAGTTAGAATAAATATGTAATGAGGCTTCAGGCATATGGAAAAACTCTAAGCACACCAGTGCACAATAGAACATCTACACTTCATTTATCTTTTATAAAAGGCTAGACCGGCAATGCTCATTATTCAATAGACAATTGTAAGTATTCTATATGCATGTAAACAAATGGAAAAATACAGGTTGTCTGTTCTCCATGCTGAAGGATCATGCATGAGTTCTGCTTTGTTTGAACTAAGACTCCTTGAAAGATCAACGATCTTCCATAAATTGGTCCACAATGAAAACATTCGGCAGCACAGTGGCAGAGTGGTTAGTACTCCTGCCTCACAGCATGAAGGTCATGGGTTTGATTCCCGATTCCCAGGATCTTTCTGTGTGGAGTTTGCATGTTCTCCCCGTGCTTGCGCAGGTTTTCCGGGTACTCCGGGTTCCTCCTGCCTCCAAACACATTTGACTGGGCAGAGGTGAATCGGCTAAATTCCAAATTGTCCATAGGAGTGAATGTGTGTGTGAATGGTTGTCTATCTCTAAGTGTTAGTCCTGCGATTAACTGACGATTGTACAGTGTGTACCTCGCCTCACACCCTAAGTTAGCTGGGATAGACTCCAGCGCCCCCACGACACTGAACAGGATAAACGCTAGATATCGAATGAATAAATGAATGAATAAATTGTAATTCTCATTTCAATATAGACTGATTTTGATTAGAATGTCACAATATCACATCCTACTGTTTACTGCCCTGCCTATTTGTGTGATGAACACAAGACTTTCAATATTACTTTAGAGATAAACCGTGCACACATAACGGAATATAAGTACTAAGAATTGGTTCACAGAGAGAGAGAGGGAGAGAGAGGGAGAGAGAGAGAGAGAGAGAGAGAGAGAGAGAGAAAGAGAGCCTCTTTGCTAAGCATCATCATGCTGGGGCACTTAACACCACAAAGGGTCTCTGTGTTCAGAGGTGGAATGTTAACAGCGGAAAGACGTGATTAGAGCTCTCTTACAAGATTACATGGATCCCACTAGAAATTGTTCAGGAACGTTGTCAGAACTCTAACTGTGTTAGCAAAACCATTTAAAGTGAGCAGGTTGCTGAAACTATTATGAGAATCAGTTTGATATTACCGAAGCAGTAAAGAAATGGTGACAACCAGTGAGGAGGAAAGCCCCATGTTGTTATAATAGAGCAAAAATATAATAATTAATAATATAATATCTTTAAATCTGTGAATACAGCAGAAAAGAAAGCGATATCCTAAGAGCGCTAATGTTTTTTTTTTTTATCTGACTACTTATACTGAGGACATTGTGTCCTCACTTATTTCCTGTCAACACTCTTCCTGAAGGGCCCCCTATTGACTACATGCTTATGTTTATTCAGATGCAACGATCAAACACACATGCATTGTCCAGGTCTAGTGCAGGTGTAATGTGGGAATTTTTTTTAACTTCATCTTTTGTCTATTTTAGTTCGCAGTACTGGGCGTACTGAATCATAAGTCTGGAGGAGGCTATTCCATCAAAGTGACAGCTGCAGCCCTGATGCATGATACTCTGTATAAGAGTAGGAGTGTGGAAGAACACTGTTCCCACGTTATAACTAATCCGTAGGAATAAATAAGTGTTTCTGGTTAGATTTTAAACAGAACGTTTGGTCAAACTGTACACTTTTGCACTTTTACAAATTAATTTATTGCCGTTTTTAAACGATAGGAAACTAACCAGAAAGACATCAGTAAAGGTCCTTAGGAAATATATCTAGTAAATATTTAAATAAGACATTGTAGCGCAGTTAAATTGACAAATTTTATTAGTCGGAATGTGTTGACTGATTTTCTGTAAAAGCATCTTTGACAGTGGTGCCAGCCGAAATTGAGTATCATATTAGCTTATAGTATATTAACGCACCGATTTTAATATTTTCTTGTTTCTATAGAAACAACCCACTTTACAGGGAGTCGTGGAATAAATATGAATTAAATACTTGGTTACAATCATAAACA
The DNA here is from genome assembly GCA_028566295.1 of Liobagrus marginatus. Classification (NCBI taxonomy): domain Eukaryota; kingdom Metazoa; phylum Chordata; class Actinopteri; order Siluriformes; family Amblycipitidae; genus Liobagrus; species Liobagrus marginatus. The sequence goes on along the minus strand of JAOUQX010000019.1, from coordinate 10,626,672 downwards.
AGTATTTAATTTGTTATTAATCCCTCCTGTTGTGTCCCAGTCAACCGTGAGCAATGAATGCAAAAAGAAAAAATGCAGTCAATTTCATCTGTTTGTCATGAGTTTGGGTCATACATGGCATTTGAACGCAAATGTGTGTGTTTTATGGAACTTGTATACACCCATGGTGTTCCTGGTCAAAAATTTGATTTGAACATTTGAACTGAATGGGTAAAACTGCAATCAGTGTATAACACGTTCAAGCACACCACACCTGAACACGCAGGTGTCTTTGATCAGATATGCACACACGCACTAGGGCTAAACAATTAATCGCATTTGCATAAATATCGAAATTGACAATTTTTTAAATCGCAAAGATGCAATTTAATCGCAGTTTCACAAAGAAGATTTCGAGGAAGCAACAACTTGACACGCAGCTCTGTACTTTGACCACGTTAACGTTTACATTGACATTTGTTAAAGTAGTTGAATAGAAAATGTCATCCATAACAATTCATGCTTCACCTACTTTCATCATAACATACAGGTCTACAGGTAATTATTTAAAAGTTTGTTTAATAATAATAGTTTAATAATAGTGTGTTGGTTGTCTTTGCTGAATAATACAGAAGATTAAAATATAAAGCTTAAAATATAATCGCATATTAAATCTCAATCGCAATATTGGTAAAAAAAAAATCACAATTAGATTATTTTCGAAAATCGTTCAGCCCTAATACACACACACACACACACACACACGCCTTATTCCTCTATATAATGTTATTTTCCCTAAAAAAAAAAAAAAAGTGGTATGAGCTGCAGGAGGCACAGAGCAAATAAAAGCTTCTTCAAGATATGATGTATATAAAAATCCCCTGTATCTAATACAATATGAGGTGATAATATACGTATTATTATGGATTTAGAATAGTCTAAAATGATCTAAACGTGTTAGTAGAAAAGAATCCAGCATGAGGGTTAAGACAATAATAAAACATCATAACTGATATACTGAAGCTTTCTGTACAGAGACGTTTAGGAAGCACGTTTGAGAAGAGGCTTTTAGTATCAGTGTTTTGTGGCTGCACAGCATGCTCCTAGGGTTTTGATATATATTTTTAATGAGGTGACAAACTTTGAGTCCTACCACTTGACACCAGACATGAACTGATGTGCACATAGAATTGCAATGTATCTGGAGGCAGCACGCTCGAAGGCTTTCATAGACATGTTTTTATATCTGTGACGTAAATGAGGAATGTTGCGCATTTCTAACATTTCACTTTTATAGTCATCTGTAAAATCCTTCTATCCTAATGCCACATACCCCGGTATGGCCTCGAGACACCTCAGCTAATCTACAAAATAGAGATAAAGTTACTCACCATATCACCAGGCCTGAGATCACAGCAGCCCATGTGACGCAGCAAGTGTTAGGCCTCTTGGTCTCTTCGGCATCTTTCCTACTCCAGTAGCACAAGCAACTTAAATAGAAGCCCAGCAGCAACAGGCTCAAGACCAGGCCCACAGCTGCCATGCAGGCCAGAAAGATCAGAGACTATTAAAAAAAAAAATCACACCAACACACACACACCCACACACACAAACACACACACCACACAAATTAACCACTGTCTAAAAAGAAAATGATATCTGATATATTAAACATGTGACTTAGTGCTGCATGTCGATGTGTGTGATTTTAAACATGTATGTTGTTATTTACATTGTTATGCTGTGTTATTAATGATGAATAAAGCACTTGTGCAATATTATTAAAACCGCTATGGATTCAAACGAAAAAGAAACCCTGAGAGGATCTCTCAAAATGGAGAATCATGTGATAACATCAGTGATGCGAAATCGTTCCCCAGTCTTGTGACCTCTGAGTCTGAAGGAGAGGCATACAAAAGGCAGGGTGAGGAAGAAAACTGAGAAAATAAGCGAGCAGAAAAACCTCTGATTAGGAGCCTGCAGCCAAAGTATTCATTCGAGCAGACTGAAATATAAAACAATTACCGAGTAATAGTGCATCTGAATTGCAGTCTTTTCTACAGGGCTGTGAATTCCTTTAATGTCAATTACATCGGGCTCCTGCTATTACACGCTAGCAAAGCGCAGCACTAATAAGCAGCTCAGGTTGCATAATAGAATTTTTTAAGTCGGCTTTCGTTGGATACAGACTCGATTTTCAAATTATTTTCCTTGATATTTTAAAAAGCTTGAAAATGACATTTTGAACAAATAATAGTTTTGCGTCTCATTCTCATTTAGCCATACGTACGTTTGTAGCCATAAAAACACATACTCTCATTTTTTCTATTTTATTTTAGGATGTAACAAGCTGCTTGCCATAGTGATCATTTTTATGACTAAATCTTATCAAATACCATCATAACTGTCTTATGATGTTTAGTTATTACATTTGTTTTGACAGTGGTGCATATGGTGCTTTGTCTGATGAACATCACTTTTAGAAAGCGATCCAATGATGTAACAGTGGCGCATTATCTTAGAGAGCTTATCAGAGAACTACAGAAGCAGTGGCTGTGCGCCTGAATCCTTTCTATTACTTGTGATCAAATTACTGATTTATAAAACTGTCAAACTTTTCAAGACCTGTAAAATGCTAAGCTCAGTACAGACGGTAACGTTTAAATAGTAAATCACTTGTAAACGAGACTCGGTTTCGTGTCGCGTCTCCACGCTAGTACTGTTTGATTATAGTTCAGTTTTTAGTACCATAAACGACTCCACTTTGTTTGCTAGCCTTTACCAGATGATTGATTATGAGTTTATTGTAATGCTGACTTTTCCGTGCATATGAATGAATAAAAAAAAAAAAAAAAGAGTCAAATTCGCAGTAAATATATTAAATGATCATGTTGAGTTCATAGCATACAGTTGCAGTATCTTGAGTAACAAATCATGACCCTGCTGACACTGGGCTGCCACCCAGACCATTTGAGTTGTCTTCATGGAGCTCAGGCGCTTTGTGCAAATGGGCATTGTAATGCTGGAACAGTGTTTGCACGTCTTTGAAGGGAAATTGTAATGTTACGGCACACACAGACATCCTTATGCAATTCTGTGTTTTAAGCATTGGAGACACATATGGGTGTGAGGGTCAAGTGGTCAGGAAATGTAGGAAATGTATGATGGTCAGCTATTGAGAAAACACTGAACTGAATAATATTAAGAAATAAAACTTAAAACAAACGATGCAGCATTTTTATGAAGTAGCATTATCAAAGGACAAAATGTGGTGTAAAACTGGACAGCATTCCAGAACTAAAACGTACAGACACGCCCCCTGAATTATACGTTTAGCTAGTTGCCCTATTGTTATCAGAGGCCATGCTCACTGTCTCACAAGGCTTGTTGTACGTTAATCACAATAGACATAAAACACCCTGTTGCCTTTTATGATGCGTCGCTGGTGACATCCCTTCCTAATAAAAGGGATGCATGGCTGTAATGTGTATGAGATCAATGGCCATAATTAAATGACTGTGTCCCTCATTTTTTCAAAGCTGTCGTCTCATCAATATTAGTAACAAGCGATGTGGGGTTCGGTGGAGTTATATACCTTACCTGCTTAACTAGAACACTAGATTAGTTTGATTTTACGTGAAGATGATAGTAACTCATTTGTGGAGTCACTGCAACACTGAGCTGGTTACAGGGGGTTGCTGAAGATGAATGAATGAATGTTTATGGATTAGGGGTTGGGGTTCATGGATTAAGGTTAATCCAACACTGAATCTTAAACATTTGTTAAAACAGGAAAGGGGCAATCATCATGGGCAAATTAGAGATAAAGCCAATTAAATGGCTAAGAGGTCATTAAAAATTAAAGCTTTTCCGTCCTCGGGTGATGTTCAGTTCAGTTACTTATGTTGGTAATGAAGATAAATAAATGAAACAGAAAGGCATTTGTTCAAATGAAACATTTTGGCAAAATGTTAAAATGATTTCACTTTAGAATTCTAGCATCCTTGGGGTTTTTTTTTTTTTTTTGGCATTTCAGGAATAAACGTCTCTTATTTAGACGGGAGAAATATATCAAAATATCAGACTAAAAAACGTGTTATCACATTACAACATATGGACAACCGGTTTGTTTTCAAGCCTGTAATGTAAAGTGCAATTGATTGTAGTATAATATAGTCGAAATCAACGCGTTGCTCTAGATATAAACTCATGCGATAGGATAGGATAAGAAACTGATGCTGATGTGGGAGCAATTTTCAGCTCCAATACAAAGTTAACTGCACTTACAGCCTGATAGCTCTTTTATCTTCAAGTGTCTACTTCACTGACAGGGTTACAAGAAGCAGCCACTCCTTAGCTTAGGTGAGTTGGAAAGAGGTTTGATGACAGCATATTAAAGCCTATTACAACAACAGCATTACAGAAAACAGCAGTCACAAACACACACCCATACACATCCACACAAACTAGTGTTGGCACGATACTAGAATTTCTAACTTCAATACTTGAAAAATATCGATATTTGATACCATTTTCGATACCAAAAAAAACCAAACAATCACAATGTTAAGGTATGCAATCTTTTATTTGTTTTTAATCCAAAGATAAATATCTCACAAGTCCAGAACATGACAATGAGGTATAAGAAAATTTCAGACTTTAAAAAATGTTTTTCCTTTTTAGTTCATGCCTTTAAAATGAACTGAACTGTATAACTAATGTTAGAACTTAAGTTAATAGTAAAAGATCTTTGTTACCGTTAACACGTGAATTAACGATGAACAAATACATCAAAAACATGTAATAATCTTAATTTGATCAAGAGCTAACATTGTACCATTGTATTTTTACAAAATGTTTATATTTTATAATTTAAAATTTTTTTTTAAATATATAGCATATATATATATATATATATATATAATTGTAATGA
>JAOUQX010000019.1:10530432-10542802 GCA_028566295.1 Liobagrus marginatus | reverse complement strand
TAAAAATTCCTTGTAGCCTACATTTTAATTTTCTTTTGATTTATTTATTTTTCTTGAAATGATTTAGAAAAATTGGGCGTCGTGTTATATTCGAGGTCCTGCTATATTCGGGCCAATACGGTAAATATTACGGTATACTTTTTAACTTTTTTGATGTTTCAGACTTTTTTTTAAATGGTGTTGTCTCGGAAGGGGGGTTAGTCTTATACGGCGAATATAGCACAAAACCCACGTTTTCACTGGAAAAATAGGGGGGTCGTCTTACACGCCGGAAAATACGGTAATCCTTAGCTACTTTGTCTTTGAACGAGTCGCAGTATTATACAAAAGCTGCCAGCCTTAAAGGAGAATTGCTAAGACTTGCCTTATTATATGCATGGCACAGAGGCATGGCCAATTATTAGCTTCCTACCCTGGCTATGTAAACTAAAAATATTTACTACTGTCAGGTTGTTCCTTATTAATTGAATATGTTACATTGCATTCGGTGTCATTGAATGGCTTTGAAGGAGCATAAATGAGAGTTTCAAAGTCCACCACCTTCCAGTCAGTCAGTGTACAGAGAGTGACAATGTCTTAACAGCCACTTTGTGCTGATAAGCAATTATGGGAATCCATTGGGGATCCTGGGAGGTGTGAGACTGCACAGATAACTTTGAACTCCTGTCAGGAGGTGGTCCCACCAGGAGCAGAGCCAGAAAGTGGCACGATCCTTCTCCGTAGGTGATATTTGAGTCACCAGCCTTTTCTGATTCATTCTCTCCTCTCTCTCCTTTAGCAAAGCTGGAGTATTTATTCTGGGCCTGCTCACTAATGAGTGTCCATGCCATTGCTTCGCTGTGGTAAATAGAATGGGCTCAGTCTGCTTCACAGAGCGTCTGGAGCTCAGAGGGTTGCATAAATTAGGGGATCGTGAAAGCCGAACGGGTCCCTGGAGAAGCCAAGGTGTCTTGTGTTGGTGCCTGCTTTTTTTCTCTTGTACCAAGAGACAAATGCAGATCTCCTGCTGTGTTAACAATTTGCTTTTCTTTTATTCAAATAGGAAAACCTGACAGCATCCTTCTTTAGCAGTATGGTACACATGCCAGCTCTTTTTTAGATTCACTTTGATGTCTTTCTGGGAAAAAACTAATCTCTGATGTCAGGTATTTCACCTTGTGATAAAATACTCAGACAGAGGTCAAGCAGTAGTGAATATATTTTTGTGGTTTAGTTTAATATGCTTACATGAGTAGAGGTGTACATGACCGCGGAATATGTTTTTTTTTTTAAATCCAGGTTTCAGAATTGACATTCTGCCAGTTGCTGAAGGGAATTTCCTTGAAGAACAACACATCCAAAACCTTTAAACCTTGTGATTATATTTGATAATCTAGCATTGCTCAGAAATGAAATATGTTTGAAATACTTAAATCCTTCAGGATTGTAAGCATTCTGTCCTGTTGTTCGTTTAAGATCCTCGACAAATGCAAGTTCACGCACCAAAAAATCGCGTCTATAACGCAACATGTTAGTTTGTGCATAAATAGTTATAGAATAGAATAACACAAGTATATAATCTACCCTTTCTCCCTATTGCACAAATCTTTTGTTTTTGATGTCCTGTAAGTGTTGTAATAAGCAGGGTAGGATATGGTACTCCCATTGCCATGCCATAATTATGCACGCACACACACGGTCTTTGTGGCATATTTATCAGCATGGTGCATGACACTTATTTAATTACACGTCTCCGAGGCTGGATTTCCGAATGTGAACAGATGCCTAGTGACTTTTCAAAAAAATCCCATCTGGTTCCAACTGCTCTGAAGTCCCGAGTGACTCCAGATGAAGCCTGACTCCTGCTGTCCTCCACCAGCGTCCGAGCGGTAGCTGTGACTTGCCAGCCGGTGCCCTGCTGAACCATGCCTACCGCCACAGTCTTGCACCATTCATTCATGCAGTCAGGGTGTAGAGGTTAGTCAAGAGAATGGTGAAATCGCCAGGAAATCAGGCACCCCGTTGACCTGCATGTGCCGCTGTGTTGAAAGAATGTCAAATGCTCTTCTTTGTTTTGGCTCCAGGTTAATTTGCCAGAGGATCGATAGCAGTCTGATAGGAGAGCGAATCTTGCCTCTGCATGTGCGCAGCTCACGCTTCAGGAGGCCTTTTAACCAACTCACTCAAGCGGCAAAACTGTGTTTGTGGTTCAGAATGGGAGTGTAATCAGATTAGTTTGGACTTTAGGCCTTGGCTCACAATGCCCTGCCTGGTAATTGTCTTGAGCTGCAGGGGTATGACTGTCAGTGTGGATGTGGGGCAGAATGTGCCATGTCTAGCACCAAGGCCATGACACAATGCCATGTAATGTCACCCCCAAGGAGATCTGACTCTCCGCCCACACAGCCTCTGTGCTGCCATGCTTTGAAAAAAACCCATTCCATTATTTCACTGTTTACAGCAGCTGCCGGCTCAAATTTGTCCATTTGCTATGCGGATTTAGTCAATTTTTTCTCAACCCAGTTCATAAAATTTCCCTGTCTGAAACAGATAGCGTATTAAAGCCCTTTATTGCTTTATGTGATCAAAACCATTCCGGATGTATGAGTAAAATGATTCATTTAATATAACGCGATAAGGCGGAAAAGAAATGAAAAACTGGAAGAAAGAAGTCGGAAGAATAGAAAAGAAGGAAGTGCGATGGTGTGTGCTTCAAGATGAAATACTTAGTAAAGGGATGCCAATGTTGAAATTCTTGATTTCACAGAAACCCACAACTTCAAGGCTCATTTACATCAATGTCATGAAGTGAGTTTTCCTCCTGGGTTGGGTTGTTCACTGGCAGAGGAAGCAGAAAACCCCTAGGGTGTAATACACTTAATAAATGTTCTACATGTGAACTTGCTTTGGGGAAAGTCATGGCAATTACAATATAACCAGCAGGGTATCATTTATACATTGTTGCCAAACTGTAAATAGAGTTTTTAAAAAATAGGTATGTGAATCGGATGCAATGAAGCGAGATATTAAGAAGATAAGGACTGTGTTGTTTTGTTTTTTGGTGGGAACTCATAGGGTTATGGGCTGGTGCACAGCCAATGGCAAAAAAAATTCAACCCAGCCTGTTTCTTAACAGATCCCCTTTACCGGATCCTCAAGCGCAACCTAGAACTACCTTTGTCTGGTTCAACTGTACCAAAAAAGGAAATATGGTGGAATTGTGAGTGTGTCATTTGCTTAGTGTATGCAGACTTGTTTCAGCCCCTGGGCACTTCAGTGTAAACATTTAAAGAACAGAGCTCAAAGGAAACTGCAAAGAGAAATAAAGCCTGCTACAGCTCTTCTCTCATTCAGTCTCCCTCCCTTCGGGATGTCGTGAGCATTATTCTTGTCTTGTAAATAAAGCAACAAAAAAGCAAAGGCAAAAGAGACATGGCAATATAACCACTGACAGAAACATTGCAAATGTAGGGGGACAAAGAGATGGAAGGAGAACGAGTTTGGCTGTTGCTTTATTTCACATGAAAAAAAAAACACCCATTTAAGTAAAAAAAAGAATATATAAAAATAATGCGTGCAGCGCAACTTGCTGTAAATTTAGCAGTGAGCTGGCGGGTGTGTGTGTGTGGGGGGGGGGTATATCTTTATCAAGATATAGCCTATTGAAATGGATAAATGTACTCACCATATGACCTTGTTCCTAATGAAAAACAACATGAAAACTTTTTATTTTTGAGAATTGCTTTGATTATTAGTAGTCGCTTTTAAGTTAGTCTATTTAGAGACATTTTTGGGTAGATGGTTATAATGTTAAATAGGGCATCCTGAGCTCACTACCAGGCCTCATCCCGGCTAAATTGGGTCAAGGTACTATAAATCTTTGTTTCAATATGTAACATAGCAAATACACAAGGAATAAACTCATTTAATGCTGTTTGGTACATGGATCTTAATGTTTTGTTTTTATATTCTTTTCTATTTTTCAATAAAAATGTGTAGTGTTTTTAAAACATATTTTATCCATTGTTTAAAATTATGTATTCATCCTATAATTAGTAGAATGGGGTCGCACACATTTGTAGGGTTTTAACAATACAGTTATGATCATGATTCGATATTAATCCCAATACTGCAATACTGGCTTTAACCGAGTAAAATTATAACGGCAAAGACTCAATTTGTATTTCTCACAAACACTGAAAAACAATGGGTTATTTGGTGTGATTCATAAAAACTTTATCATAAGTAAAGATCATTTTAACTTTTTTCCCCAAGTGAAAAAACTATAATGTACTAAAAGACATTCTTTCTGTTTGAAATAAAGGTAATCAAGTTCTAATTAGTTCATGCTTATTAGCTAATTAGTTGTTTTCTTTTTTTCTAAGTTGTCGTGTAGTCCATTGGCAAGTCTGGATCAAGTATTTATATACAGTACAGTACATAGATACTGAACATGAACGCTTTTGTAATGACAGATTATGCAAAAATTAATTAAAAGAGCACATCAAATTCTAAATATTGGTATCTAATACTCGGATGAAAGTTTACATACTGCATCAAACCTATTCAGAAGTAATGAAACTGAACCTATGTTAGCAGTAATTATTCCACTGCAGGATTAAGACCTGTTTTGTATAGCCAGAAATCTTGGGGAACGACACAGTACAGTTAAGATGCAGGTTGCAGGCCCTCACATCTGCAGTCATGTCTGTGCACATATTTGGTCGATATAAGTCAATAAATATACAATTATTGTACATTCTGACTAAGAGGTCACTAGTGCATTATCAGGGAAGAACCCAATATACCCCTGGAAAACCTCCCTTTCCTCCGCCTTGACACTGTGCAGGGATAATGATGGAAGTGCCCTTGTGAATACCCTACCTGTTTTTTGTGGCTGTGGGCAAGTGTTATTTTTGCTGTCTCCATTTGTCTCTTAAATCACCCATCTTTCTTTCGTTTTGGCATGTGGATGAGGCTCTGGCCTGGCTTGGAGTCTTTGGCCAAATCTCACAGCCTACTGTTTGCTATTGATTAGCACAAATGCAAGGCACTTTCTATTGATGTGGCTTGAAGCCAGAGAGCAGTGTTTGGTTGCACGATGCTACAGTTTGTCTTCGCATTATGTTCCTTGCTTTTCTTTTTTACTTCATTTTGCCTGCACTGCAATACCATATGTTAATGCCTCAAGAACCAGCTCCTGTCGGCTACTTGAAGAAATAACCCCTTCTGCCTTGCAGAGTAAGTCTTATGAGGTATGGCCAGAAAAAAACAAAGTATCAAAGGTGGACCCGGTCTCCTGGGGTGTGTACATCTACACAGGGAGATGTGCGTATGTCACTGGCCTCAGTAGTAATATAAATGTGCGACTGCCTTGCCGATCCGAATGTGTATATGTCAGTGATTCACCTCTTCATCTCTTCATTTTGGCTGTCTTTATTCAAACACTCAACGTGCTGAGTGACTTTGGCATTTCAGGAAATTTCAGGAAAAGCCTAGTGAAGGTCGATGGTAATATTTTGCTCATGCAAATCAAACATCCACGAAATGTCTGTGAGTCAGGAAATATATTAAGTCCTTATCTGCACAGGATGCAGCTGATGAGCTCAAACAGCAGAGCAGTTGAGTGAGGGGACTTTAGTCATGCATGGACTCTCCCCCCCCCAAGGCCACTACTCGGAGTGCCTTGTAAAATTAACAGCTTCACTAGACTTTCAGATTAGTACCAGTTAATTAGGTCCATTGTTATGACAGTGAGGTATAAATCTCAAAAAAGTTAATACCCATGTGGCAAAGGCTTGTGCCCTGAATGATTTAATAATAGCTTGTGGAGCTGTAAAAGACTGGGAGGTTAAATATGCAAACTGTGGTGTGTGGCAATTTGTACCTCTCAAAGCAAAGATGGCTGACAGGAAAAGAGATTTGCAACAGATATGTTTGGCTATTTATTTTCGTTTCAAAGTACAATAATCTAATAATGTAATAATTTCGATGAATGTGTTTAAACCTATGTAAAAGCATGCGGAGAGCTTAACTACTGCAGATTCTTTCTGAGTGCTCCCCAGGTGCATGCAATTGCCTGACAGGTTTAACATGATGACGCTGCAAGCGGGACATGAAACGCATCCGGAATCGACTGCCACATGTGCTAAATTCACCATGTCTGCCATTTAACTCAGTTCTGGCCACTGAAGAAGAGTTCAGAGGAGACTACTTTTTAATATATACAGCTATTTCGGTTTATTGGATTCAGCAGCAAACCTCTGGTGCTGTTAATAACTGCTGGGAGACTTTATAATATAAATCTTTTTATCGATTGCACTGCTTCAGAGTTCAGGTTTGTCACCTACTTTAACCATGGGAAATAATTCAGTGAAAAAAAACAGAAACCAGTTTTAAAATGTATGCCCTAATATAGAACGGTCAAAAATGCACCGGATAAGTTAGAGGCTTTAAAGTAAACCAGAAAGTACACTTGGTCCAATAGCATCCATTCTCCTAAAAACAAAACTGTTTTTAGCTTCTTTTTTTTTTTTTTTTTTGGAAAAGTATCTTTGTTAAATGATCAAAATTCCCTTATATAGTTAACCAAAAAGATCATAATATAAGCTAGAATCCTTAAATATCACTTTACTATAGAATTAAAAATAAGCAGGTGTGGGAATGCTAATTTAACTTAAGTTTAATGGTATTGGCTAAAAAGTCCAGTTTCAGAAACCGGTAGCCGGAACACGAACTGTGTGGACTCACATGTAACTTCCCTGAACCATAGCCCATGTTGAGCAAAAATTATTTAGAAACATTTTTGAACAGTCAAGCACGTGTTAATATCTGCAAAGTACATGCAGTTCCCTGTGAGAGGAATGGTGCTGTACTGATTTTGCTCAATTAAATTAATATCTTCAGTCTGAGCTCTTTGGTCAGAGCTGCGAGTGAGAACGTCTGCATCCCACATACTGTAGTCTGTCAGCGAGATGGAGCATGTTGTCTACTCCGTTCTGTTCATCACATTCACCAGCAGCGTATTATGCGCTCTGGCCCAGAAGCTTGTCTTATACACTCTACCCTCTGCTAAGGTCAGACCTCCTCTAAACAGTTTTATTGTTTTCTTCTGAAGCATCCTGTAAGACAATATCTCGGTCTGATGCACTTTGACTTCGACAACCATGGCATACAAAAGGTCACTGGTGTATGAGGGAAAGGGAAGACGTTGAAGGAGAAAAAAAAAATTCCAGACACATCAAAGATGTCATGACTGAGGGGAAAGGATGCTGCCGTCAGTCCGAATCAGTGCAGCATACCATGATCTGAGTGAGTCGACGTTGGGACCCGAAGCTTCAGACCTGCGGGGTTCCAGGACTGAAACCTGACATACATTCAGACACAAACCTCAAATTTGAAAGTTAGATTGGATGTATAAATTTACATACCGCCTCTTGAGTGAGCTGATTCCAAATTTTAAGGTAACAATTGTCAAGATTGTTAACAATTTTTAAAACTGCATCAGAAACATCAGCGATTGTCAGGCAGCAGTTTACAGTAAGAAGGTCTAATGTTGATGATTAACAAAACTCCCAGAAAACGGCAAAAAAAATCAAGTCCGAGTGAGTCTGTTATGAACAATTTCTTAATCGAGTGTTCCCGCAATTATTTTGATGATTACTCTATTAATGAGATGCAGAAATATGTCCTTGAAAGTCTGTAATTTGACAATAGGATTAACTATTTTATTAACCCACCAATTCACTATCTCAATTAATTAGAATATGGTGCCATGCCAATCAGCTAATCACCTGCAAAGGTTTCCTGAGCCTTCAAAAATGGTCTCTCAGTTTGGTTCACTAGGCTACACAATCATGGGGAAGACTGCTGAACCCACAGTTGTCCAGAAGACAATCATTGAAAGCCGTTCAATCAAAGATTGAAAGACAATCAAAGAAGCTGCTGTTCCCAGAGTGCTGTATCCCAGCATGTTAACAGGAAGTTGAGTTTAAGTTAAAAGTGTGGAAGAAAAAGATGCACAACCAACCGAGAGAACCGCAGCTTTGAGAGGCTCGTCAAGCCAAATCGATTCAACAATTTGGGTGAACTTCACAATGAATGGACTGAGTCTGGGGTCAAGGCATCAAGAGCCACCCCACACACGTGAAGGAATTTGGCTACAGTTGTCGTATTCCTCTTGGTAAGCCGCTCCTGAACTACAGACATCGTCAGAGGCATCTTACCTCGACTAAGGAGAAGAAGAACTGAACTGTAGCCCAGTGGTCAAAAGTTCTCTTTTCAGATGAGAGCAAGTTTTGTATTTCGTTTGGAAACTGAGGTCCTAGAGTCTGGTGGAAGGGTGGAGAAGTTCATAGCCCAAGTTGCTTGAAGTCCAGTGTTAAGTTTCCACAGTCTGTGATGATTTGTGGTGCAATGTCATCTGCTGGTGTTGGTAAACCGTGCTTTTTTAAAACCAAAGTCACTGCACCCGTTTACCAAGTAATTTTTCTTGGTGACCAGCTTTGAACCAGGGTTTGAATCAGGGTTTGAACAGACCTTAAGAGGCAGAATCTTAAAATGGAGGAATACTGCTGTTTATTGTTTTTTTTTTTTGGAAGAAAAGGGTTAGCTCGGCTTGTTAAAAGTTTAGGTCTATCAAAACAAAATTATAAAAACCGCAGTCTAACAGCCGAAAGTGTTTAAAACACCGCCTGTTTGCACCATGGGGCATTTGAGAGGGGGAAAAAAATAATTGTTTAGTCAGAAAGCTAAGAGAGGAACATATGAGGAGAATAAAAGTCGGGGGAGGCTGTGTAAAGTATAATTATGGTTAATGAGTTTTCACAGTGCAATGACTCATTATCAGTCAACACAACCTAGCTTACATTTAACACTATACTCCTTTGTTTCAGAAACATCTATCTGGTGTTAATTATCCTACTAATCTGTGTAGATTCGCAGCTAGATGTCTGCGTTTTTCTGTACCCTTCAATTCACAGTTTTTATGAATGAGGCGCAGATATTTGTCTCACCCACTGGGATGTCTGGTTGTGGAATGTAGCAGTATAGAGGAAAAGAATAGCAAACCAAATGTCCAGAGAATAGTATCTCTGTAAAATACAGATCTGAAAACATTATTTAATTTGATTACAATTCAATAAAAAATTTAACATTCGCTCTTTCACTAAAATGACAGTAAAATACATAAATCATTTCAGCATGTTGATATCAGCTGAGGGCGGCACAGTGGCAGAGTAGTTAGCACTCGTCCCTCACAGTAAGAAGGTCATGGGTTTGATTTCTGCCTGGGGTCTTTCTGTGTGGATGGTTGTGTCTATGTTCTCCCTGTGCTTGCGTGGCTTTTCCTCGGGTACTCCGGTTTCCTCCCGCCTCCAAACACATGCGATTGGGCATAGGTGAATTGTCTACTCTAAATTGTCTATAGGAGTGAACATGAGTGTAAATGGTTGTCTGTCTCTAAGTGTTAGCCCTGTGATTAACATCCTAAGTTAGCTGGAATCGGCTCCAGCACCCCCGTGACCCTGAACAGGATAAACGGTAGACAGTGAATGAATTAATGGATATCAGCTGAGAGCAACATAATGTACAATCTGGTGTAGTCCAGCTACACTTCCCAGAACTCAGCGTGGAATATAAACAGCTGCTGAGAGCTGCAATATCCAAAAACTTTTTTGTGAACTAAATAATAAATTATTGAACCCAGAACCCAGTAGTATTTTAAATCCTTTTATTTTTTTGTGATAGTTATTCTGGTTTCACGCTTTCATTATTCCATTCCATTATTAATTAAGTACGCTGACCTGACACATTGCCTGTAGTTAGACAAGGTCTTTGGGTTATGACTTTGACTAATCGACTTTTTATATGATTAATATAATCATTTAATATTTCCATTTCTGTCCTCAACTGCATTCAATTAAATTCAGACCCATTCAATATTTGTTTTATTTAAACAGACCCATAGGAAAAGATAACGTTTAAGATTACATTTTAAAATATATTCTTGGTATCATTTCACGGTTAAGTTGTACATAAATGACAGTTAAAAACATAACCTACACAGTCAAATTTAGTTGAACTTTTTTTTATATACAACTAAACAAAATAGAAGTCTATCAAACCCAATCCTTTAAAAACACAATCATGTATTTCTTTATATCTAAATATTTACAGTTGCAAAAATATTTTCCAAATCCAGTTATAGTCTTTTTGCTTTGGTGTAGAATTCGCACCTTTATTTTCTAAAATCTGATGATTTTAAATGGTAACAATTAATTACTATTTTGATTAAAATAGACAATAGTTTTTGTCACATTTTATCCATTTAATTAGTTTTTTCTTTTTCTTTAAAAAATTTAAATAATTAACTGAAGAACAAGTGCAACTCTATTCAACATTAAAACTTTTTTAATTCCCCCAAATATGAACCATATTTACAAATGATGAATTTATGAAACATCTCGCTCTCCTTCGACGTGTTTTGCTTAAACAGTAGTTCTTCCACGACTGAAATTTCCATATGACTGCTTTCATATGGAACTGGCTTATTAAATCAGACTCATTATGCTCCAGTCACTTAATAAAAATAAATTAATTTCAGAGAATGTAGCTAATGTATCATCAGTTATTGTAGTATTATATTAGTTTAACAAGAAAGATATTAATATGAAGTTTCCTCTTTATCCTAAAATAACATTTAAATGCTCTATAACATAAAATAACAAGGTAGCATAGAAGCTTACTCCCAATACAATATTTCATTTAGCACTAAAATGCCTGCACAGTCAGAGTTTCTGAGGCATAGCGTGAAAACACACCGGCACTCCCTTCTCTCTGCATATTGCCGTGTGTGGCCAAGCGCAGAGCTCACACACGTGTTAATTAACTCCTTTGTATAATCGCCTTTACAAAATGAGTCAAAATGAGAGCAAAAAGTTTCACCTTCAGTCATCCGACCAGTTTTGACATTTTCCGTATTGTTTATTATTTCATGAGGAAATGTGATTATTACATCAGCATTCTTTTTTTGGAGTTTTTAGAGTTCATTCTTATTACTGAGTTTTTGCCACTGGAACGAGGTCGCAGTTGATGATATTTCCTTTCACTGTTCATCAACAAACTTCCAAAAAAAAATCAACACAGCACCGTGTAAGTGATATAACATTTCATTAACAGAAAGTTTTTTACAAATGACGAGACGCATCCAAAAAACAGATTTGATTCCCTATTTAAGTTTTTTAAAATCCATCTTTCACAGAAAGCAGTAGCAATCATAAGATAGCATCAACATATGGGCTTAGTCATTAAGAGACAACAAGAATTAATGTTGTGTTAATTAACACCGTGGTAAATATATCTGTTGTCGAATAAAACAGCTGTTCTCACAACAGATACAAGCAATTAAATAGTGCGTAAACAAAATACACAGATTTATTCCGTAACGTTGTTCAGTTCTTGATTCTGGTTGGTCGGATGGTGTTAATTAGTTTTCTGTTATAGATCTGAGTGTTACTGAATGAATGCAGTTTTTATTATTGATACAGGTTTTTTTTTTTTTTAGCATTTCCTTTACAAGGATTAATAATAATAATAATAATCATTAAATAAACAAATAAATAAATTCCCAAATGTAATTTAACAAAGAAAGGTGGTGGTGGGGAACTGATAGGAACATTGTAAGTTCAATTCCCAGTTCCTCCAAGCTGAGTTCCTGAGCAAGGACCGTAACCCTCAACTGTATAAATGAGGATGCAACCCTCAGATGTATAAATGAAATAAATGTAAGCTGATCTAGATAAGGACCTCTGCCGTAAAGTGCTGTAAATGAAAACGAAAGGTGTATATAATTATATATGGACGTTTTTATCTAGTGTGCTTAATTCTATGTATGTGCGGCTTCATGGTTTCTTGGTAATATGTTTAGCTAAAATTGTTTGTCTTATTAACCTCGAGTATGTATGTATGTATGTATGTATGTATGGGAAAAACTACATCTTACATTTAATTCCAGATCAGGAATCTAGGAATCTAGAATGTTCTGTTTATTAAAAACATTTGTAATTAATTAAGTAATTAACACTTTGTTCATGTGCATGTTGCTTGCATCACACTTTATAAATAGTCTTTCCTGTTCTGTTCTGCATGCATGAGTTTACAGGTGTGTGTTGAGACAGTAATGTTATCCAATACCCTGAGAGCAGATCCAATTTTACTCTATTTCACCGCTCTGGAATCAAAGGCCTAAACAACCATAATACCGTATAAGCTTATATACAAAACGGCTGTGATGTATGAGGAATCAAAGACATCAGGTTTCAAAGTTCAAAGTTTATTGGTCACATGTACATTATACGTGGTACAACATACAGTGAAATGCTTTGACGACTAA
>JAOUQX010000019.1:10474556-10486291 GCA_028566295.1 Liobagrus marginatus | reverse complement strand
CCCGAGTGTTGAGGACGAAGCCCCTGAGCTGAAAGTGAGCCACTGTGCACACCGCTGACTTCCAGTAAACCTACCGCACATGCATTCTTGCGAAATCTATTGAAATATTTAGGATGATGTTTTTCCTATCCGTTTAAATATTGCCTCCACTGTGGGAATAAAATGCGTTTTTTTTTTTTTTTTTTTTTTTAATCTTCAAGCTGCGTAGCTCTCATCTGGCTTTGGAAGGCGGCTTTGGGTTCAGGCTGACAGCAGCACTCTCCGCTTTTCTCTCATCATAAAGCAGTTTTCATCGTGTGGAGAATATGACTTGTAAAATGCCATCCTCCCCACAAAACCCTGAGAGGTAGCCCAAAGAAATTCTGGCTGCTGACAGGTGTGACATTGGTGTACTCTCCCTCCCCACTTTTCTCTCGCTCTCTCTCTCTCACACACACACACATACACCGTCGTACTTCCAGGCTCAAGAGGCTTCTTCCTCCTCCTCATCTCATCTTGGCCTTAAGCTTTGTCATGTTGGGAGAAAAGCAAAGCCAACAGCTCGAGGCCCATGAAGTGTTTACCTTTCTTTCCTCTGCTTCCTATAAAGGTTTTTTTTTTTTTGTTATTGATTCAAGATATAAACGTATTCAAGAGATTGAGATTTTTTTTTTCCTTTTGCTTAGACACATTAGCATTACAAAACCCTTTATTGCTCTCTAGCTATGATGAAATTACTGTTGGAGCAGATGTGTGCTATGTATTTGTAAGGTGTATTGATTTTGTTTCAGCACCTGGCAGTTTGTCGTTGGTCTCGCAGCCTGTGACCCGTGTTATAGCTCAGCCATTCCAAGACTTCATCTCGGTATGCCGGTATGTTGGGCAACGGCAGTCTGTATTCCCACCACGTCTGGCCAGTGATTAAGTGTGCTTTGCATACTGCCACAGTGTCTCTCTTTACCTATTATCCCTGAACTCCCACAGACCATTTAAACCCATGTCTCGTCCCTCGTCTGGGAGAGAAGTTGCCGTGTTTATTGTGGTCTGCTCTCTGTTTCCCTCTGGCCATGTGCCAGGTTTGGCATGTTCCATCTACATGTGTCCATGTGCAGCCTGTGCAAACGCATCAGCGTTGTGACCCTGCACACTGCTTCTGTACATGGTAGTTACATTGTCTGTCTCTCTGTGAGCACCTGGGTGGTGTGTACACGTGTGAGAGAGTGAGTGAGTGAGGGAGGGAGAGAGAGAGAAGCAAAGCATGGAGAACTGCTGAATGTTTAAAGACTATGCTGTCTAACTCCCTGTGCTTGGCAGCAGCTCCAGCAAAGTCCACTAGCTGTAGATATTTCAATTAGGTCTTGCTCAGGGGAGATCGGGTAAGAGCACAGGGGATTGTACACACTGCTGCCCTGCAACCCCTTCGTTCCCGTTCCGGCATACACTGGTCTGTTGTCTTTTAACAACAAAGGCTATTTTCAGACAATCCAACCCACACTGGGGTGAGAAAGTAGGCCTCGACAATAGCTGCAAGAGCATTCATGATTTTTTAATCAGCGACGGCGAAGAATCAAATCTTTCACCCCTCCATCAAAGGCACTGAGGCGTATGGAGAGAAGGAGATGATGTCGGGGTGGAAAGGAAGAAGGATGGGGGGGTGTAAAAAACGGTTAGAATAGAAAATCTTGCAACGTTTGTTTCTGTATCTTTTTCATAAGTTTAGGATACTGCAATATGATTATCATAAAATATAATATATACGGAGTATGAAACACCCCAGGGTACAGTGTAGTCGGATATTAATAAGAGTACGGTACAGTGTGAAGCGGAGCTTTGTTTCCACCCTTAAGGTGTTCCATTTATACTACAACAGATTGGCGTCAATCATTACCTAATTTATTAAAAGTACACCTAATACTATTTATAATCTATTTATAGTTATGGTTAGGGTTAGGGTTATGTTATGTCATGGAATACCTGGAAAACAACAAACACCTATTATTGCTCAGAATTTCTTTCTCTCTGTCTCTCTCTATCTCTCTCTCTCTCTCTCTCTCTCTCTCTCTCATATGAAAGAACCCGAATGTCCTATGTCTGTGTGGAGTTTGCGCGTTCTCCACGGGCATGCGTGGGTTTACCCCGGGTTCTCTGGTTTCCTCCCGCCTTTAAAGAAATGCAAATGGTCATAGGTCCATTAGCTACTTTAATTTGTCCATAGGAGTGAATCTGTGTGTGAACGGTTGTCTGTCTCTAAGTGTTAGTCCTGTGATTAACTGCTGATTGTACAGGGTGTACCCCGCCTCACACCGTAAGCTAGCTGGGATAGACTCCAGCGCCCCGACGACCCTAAACAGTATAAGTGCTAGACAATTGATGGATGGATAATGTGCGGCATATTCCTGTAGATGAGGTTTTTCCATACAAATAGAAAATCATATAAAGGAGCCCATTAATATTAACCAGTCCCACAGCTGCTGTACTGCAGAGAATTAATTCTAAGGCCAGTCAGAGCTAGGAATTTACAAGGACCACAGGTGTATTTATTGTTATAAAATAGAATAGAATATTTCATAGAAATGTCAGACATTCAGACTTGAAGATGGCCAGTTTGGAATCTCTACACAATTGTATCTGATTATCCGTTTGATCACTTGATCATTATCTAATCAAAATAACAAAATATACATCGCAGGGTTTGCTGATAACGATAGTTCCTCCAATCAGCTATTGGTACCGATTAACTGTCGCGTCTCGCATAATCCGAACGACTGCGTTCGGATGGCGAGACGCGAACCAGGACATATTAGCTTTACAATGCTAGCAACTTTATTTTCAGCACCCTAAAATAGAAAAACTTCAATGATGAAGTATAACACACCTTCGATGCTTTGAATGAAAATAATCACCTTTCAAAGCCCCCAGTATTGCTAACGATATATTCGTCCAAATACTGGAAGTATTATTATAGTGTGAATAAAGACATCTGTATGTTTTGAAATCTGCCACTGACTGTATCATAAAATAGCAAAAATAATAATAATTTCTACTAATGAGAGGTTCTCATGGTCGCTTCATGTTTGTGTAGGTTTTTTTATTCGGTTACAACAGCGGGTTAATTGCAACTAGGTTTAGCTATTTGTGCTTTTCGTGCTCTGCAGTGGACTCACACGTAGCACAGTCGGTGTTCCAGGAATCCACTGTGACCATGTCCATGATAGAGCGGTTACACGGTTACTGAAGATGAATCTGGGCTTTAGTGTAGTTACAGAACAGAAACACAAAGTCATTAGCATTCACACTCAATACACTCGGATTTGAACAACATTTTTGGTTTTATAACATCACAAATTTGATTACTAACAGATCAGGGTTACGGCAGTCACTGAAATAAAGGCAGTAAAATAATTATAATTAGAGTAATCTTTTTGCCGTGAAATGGAATTCTGGATTGTGTAGTTAATTGTTTAATTATACGTGTTACAGTACAGGCAGTGTACGTTAAAATTCAGATCTTATTTATCACATACACATACATGCAGTGAAATGTTTTTACTCTGCATATACCAGCTTATGAATTTGAAAGCTGGGGTCAGAGTGCAGGGTCAGCCAGAACGAACGGCGCCCCTGCAGCAAGTGAGGTTAAGGGCCTTGTGGGCCTCAAGGACCCAATGATGGTAGCTTGCCTGGTACGAGGCTTGAAACCCGACCCTCTGATCACTGACCCAGAGCCTTATACCATTGAGCCGCCACCACCCACTATCTATAACTACTAATTACATCTAGCGTTTAGAAGGTGAAACGTCATGCCATCCTCTAACAGTAAGGGTCTTCTGGAAGCTGTTTCATAATATCGTCGACGTGCTGCCATTTCAATTTGAAGCGCTGATTGGTAACTGGTAATGCGCTTGTGGGATTGTTTGTGAATAAATGTGTGAAATGCAGCACCATCCCATCATTTTCCCTTGACAATACCGCTTTCATTTCTCTTCATCAAAACAAATGGAAATTTAGCTTCAGGACTGTTGCAAGAGCATCGCTAATGTTTAACTCTTTAAGCACAAATACACACTATCACTCTCTCGCTCCCTCTTTCTCTTTGACTTTCCTTCTCTCGCTATTCCTTTTTTAAACAGTAATTGATCCGAAATGTTTGAACGCATCATAAATTGCATCAAGCCTTTTATTATACAGTTACAGCATTCTGTTTCTGGTTCCTTCGAAACAAGGCTGTATTTTTAATAAAACCGTTAAAGGTATGATTTGTGCGTCGTCACAGTAAAGGGTACACCATTTTATGCGAGTGTTGTTGCTTGCGGAAATAAAATCCAGTGCAGATATGAATTAGAAAGTTCAACCAATTACAAAGTTCCAGTGTATAAAATTTCAGGTCCTGGAGTTAGAGTTAAGTAAAAAAAAACCTCTTGTGTAATAATGGCGAAGGATTAATGCGAAAGAAAAATAGTGGGGGACATTTAGTTCTTAGGATTAGTCACTTTACAAGACAGGTCACTCGTTAATGGTCTGTCTCAGATGAAAGGAAGTGTTAGGATGTTCTTCTGAAAGAAAGCGCGAGGTTATAAAACATGGACATGTTTCATCCTGGAAGACAATTGAGAAAGTGGACTGAGAGTCAGAGGACACAGCAGGTGACAGTGATGAGGTAAACTCTTTCCATCCTGAGAGGCTGTAAATGATGTGCTTGTAGAAAAAAAAAAATGGAGGCTGTAGCAGGGTGCAGGTGTTGAGTGACAAACACAAGAATCAGATGTCCGGCTTTTTTTTTTTTTTTACCAGGTTCACAGGAAAGGGTGATCTGCCAAAAATGTCTTCGGGTTCACTCTGTATCTGACCTTTTGGATTTAATTATGTAAGACGACATATTAAAAAAGTATAACTATTTACCAATACGAATTGTATCTAACACTAACAGTTCACGGGTTTCTGATCAATTATGTAGTCCTCAGACAGCTGAAAAGTGTGAAATGTTGTTAGCATACCGCAGAGGTTGCCTGTGTCAGGGCTTATGAGGGAAACGACCATACAAGCTCATGTCAGAGGTGGACAGCTTAGTAGGTCTGGCACCCAGGACAAGCAGGTTGTGTGACCCGGCTATTATCTTTTTTTAACATATGTTGCGTAGTGGATTCTGTGCACAAATTGCCCCGAATGTATATGTACACTGTATATACTATATTGTACACTGCACATATACATATTGTTTATAGATGTACATTTGTAATTGGTAATTACTGTACTTTAAATATAATTTATATATGCAACCAACCCCCCTGTACACTTTCTCTCTCCCTCTCCCTCTCTCTCTTCCTCTCACCTATTTACAGCAAACTTTCAGTCAGTCGTCAAAGCATTTCAGTGTATGTTGTACTTTGTATGATGTACGTGTGACGAATAAACTTTGTACTTGTAGTACAAATGTCCCATCTTGTCTCCCAGAAAAATAGCATATTCATTGTCACATCTTAAATGTTTACTTTATATGAATCTATAGAAGCAGTTTAACAATACACACAATTTATAAATTATACTATATATAACTTATATTATAAATTATAATATTATACAATGGTATTTTGATACATATACATTGCTTTGGCAGTGGGTTAAAATTTCAGTTTATTAAGATATTCAGAATAAATATATAATTAGAAGTCTTTTTTTCTTTTTATATAAAATTCTATTATATATTATTCTTATTTTGGTGGCTTGGAGCTACTTAACCCTACGAACCAACACTTCCTTATAAGTGAAAAACACTTCCATATAAAAGAACAATATTTAGAAGTCCCAGATTAGATTAATTGTCACAATGTCTATTTGATCCAACCGGAATCTAAGCATTATGAAATTAAGCAACGGACCAAAAAAAATCAACATGCTAAATTAAACATTAGCTAATGAGCTAAGTTAAAACCTGCACAAAAAGGCAAAACCAGCCCTTTTCTAAAAGTATTTCCTGATTATTGATACATGAACCAGACATCAATATTAAGCCTAATGCTGACAAAACTACCATCAAACTCTAATAACAGCGTTAGCAATGTAGCGTGACATACAATATAACCCTTTCATAAAGGTTTTTTTTTCAGTGGTAGCATCAAGGCATTTTAAAAGATTATCCTTATCGTCGATGTGGGCTATTAATTAAAATTTAATACATATTTAATGCAGATTTTTACATTTTTTTTATTGACTTTACAAAAATGGTACTCAGCTCTTGAGGCAAACCTCCTCCAAACAATTTGTCAGCATCTCCTCAGATTAATGAGGTTATTTTTTCTCCCGTCAGGTTCAGGTTCAGCAGGGGTATTTATAAATTCCGTATTTTAAAAAAAGCCAATTACTAAGCATATTAAAGATGTCTTTAAGTCATTTTAATTAAATTCTCTATTTAGTCTTTTTCAAACTACCAACACTGATTATCACACAAGCATTAATGGCTTTCCAGTAAATACATTCATTTGTGCCTTTTTTTTTTTTTTTACCTACCACTTCATCTTCCTGGATATTGTAGATTGCAGAGATTATCCAGGGGATTATAACAGAAATTAAAAAAAGAACCCCCCCCCCCAATAATGATGTGTGTTTATCCAGATCAGAAACTGAAACTGGGTCTCACATATTGAAAATAAAAGCCTGAAAAATGTAGTCCCTGCCAACTCCCATCTGGCATTCTGTCGGCCAGCCATTTACTGATAATCGCTTCTAAAACTGGAGAACTAACAGACGTTTTATGATGCAAATCGCAAATTCTCAGCATAGAACGGCGAGTGCCATTAATCCCAAATCACTCAGCCTACACGCCGCTGCCAATAGCATCAGGTCCCTTGTTTCCAGCATAGTGATGTTATTACTAGTTCTAGCCATTTAAATTTCACAATTAGTAGATATTAACTACTTGAATGCACTCACTATAGCTGAGTAATATGAGGCAAAAGCTGCTGGTTAGGCAAGTTGAGAAAGTATGTTACACTCATAAACTAGCATCAGTGTGTCTCTGGGACAGCAGACTAGATATATTATTTAGATTATATATTCTGGTTATATTTAGGTCAAAGAAAATCCCATAATGATCGATATCATTACTACAGATCGGTATGTTTGAGGCTGCCGCATTATCTGAACATTTACATTGTTTTCATTAACGAATAAAAGATTATGCTTTTTATTCATTGTTGACCGCTATAGTTAATGCGGTCAAATATCTGCAATGCATACCGTATACGTTTCTGTTATCATTTGGAATAAACAGTTGTACATATTTCTTCTATCACGAGCATCTCTTATTGTGCAGAGAAACTGGAAGGCTCAAACTTTTCCTTCCTAAAGGCTTCAATGGGTTGGAAAAGTTAAAAATTAGGCTTTATGTCTCATTGTTATAAAGTGTTTAAAAATTAGTTTGGTTTTTAAAATTACAAATGAACGAACGAATGAACGGTTCTTCTTACCGATAACTTCACAAAACTGAGAAGTATAATCCCTTTCCATGGAGAATCTACCAGTCCTTGTGCAGGTTGTTACTACAGAAACATTAAAAACAACAACAGGTCCAGTAAACTATACAGCTAGCACTATTCCCAGACCTGTTACACCTACGTAAGTTGTGTGTAAGGGTTTTTCATTTTTAAAGGCAGCGGAAAAAGCAAATATTCTAAAACCAAGAGATGAATAAAATGTAAATTGTTCAAAAAAGAATCTGAACGTTTATTCAACATTATGTTTCCTCAACAGTAACCTCACAATATAACATTATAGCAAAAGTGTTGGATATATCATTTTTTAACCCCCACTCACAGAGGGAAACTCTGTTTTAAGTGCTTCTGAATATTTAAAACATGGTGTCAAAAACAGAGCTAACCTTGAAATGACAGCATAAGTTCAACTCCTTGTTACCCATTTCCAGCCATTGCTTCCAAACCTCTTGCATATAAATTGGATTTGCAAATGGAAGGCTGCCGATTCATCTCCTGGGCGGGGGAACGTTATTCCAATTTGAGAAAGGTACATATTCTCCCTTCTTCTAAAACTGACGGAAAAGGGTGGAGTACAAAATACTCCTCTTAGAAACACACACACACACACACACACAAACCACACAACGCAACCCAGCTGCCAGAGCTTGAAAGAAATAGAAGTACAAAATTGAAGTAGCCAGTGTTGTGTTTTCCTACGCAACAAGGCAAGACTTCGTAATGTTGTTTGAATGGCTATTGATTTGGTCAGGGCTGGGTTTGTCAGCAGGTGATAGCTTCATCAGAATGGCAGGAGTGATTCTGTGTGCTTTCTGTATTCCACTGGCTGGACAGCTGGTGGTGGCATCAAATAGGCCGATTTGTAAATGGGAACTAATCGGCAGTCATGTCCTTATTACCGATAATTAATGGCGGCGGCAGAACAAACATCGACCCTTGTTTTGTAATGTCTTCTATTAGTAACGTTGTGAAACATTGACAGGCGTAAATTCCCTTAACATTGTGAGATATTGGACATTTGGGTTCTTTTTACGTCTCGGTTTCTATAGCGGAGGAGATGCTTTTTACACTATTAGAAGGTGTACATGAACAAGGTACTTCCATTTAAAAATGTTTCCATTTGTGCTAATCCACGTCAGTGTTCGCTTTCCTGGCCTGCCTTTTCCCCAAGTCTTAGAAACCGCTTGCATATTTAGCTTGTTTTTAAAGGCGTGGTCAGTCCTGCTCCAGCTACTAAATTCCGGGAAGTTTGTCTGCCTTAGTGCCATACTAACCACAGTGTGTCCACTCAGCCTGCCTCAGTTCTGCTGACTACAGAGGTTACTTGTGGTCGTCTGTTCTTGGCAAAGCGGTCACCATCGAAAATTGTGTGTCCACCCAAGGAATAATTAGTACTCCCAGAGAGAGTCGCTCCACTCTTTTGTTTTAGAATCATGGCCCTCAGCTACCACAGCAAAAATAGCCCGTAATTGCAAGTCGGAAGGAGATTCACTGCAGAGTCATCTTAATTTATGTGAGGGAATAATGCTGTTAGAATAATGCCAGACTTCATGTACAGCTGCAGTGTTTTTCTTTCCTTTCTGCCCCTGCACCCTTTTAAACAGCATTGCTCCAACGATCCAAACACTGGTGAGGACAGTAAAAGGGTAACCCACCATGTGCTGATGCATGGCTCCCGGGTCAGGAGGCACTGATGAGACGTTTATGTTAGCTGCACTCTAGCTATGGCTGGACAGGGACTGGAGCCAACAAGCGCTTTGGGAGGGGAATGGAGTCTCAAGGCATCGATAATTACACTATCTCTGTGCACCGGCAACTCTGTTAGGAAGAATGATGGGAGAGAATGGTGGTCAAAAGGTCTGCTGGAAGTGTGTGCACAAAATGAAGTGGTGGGGCATTTTGTAATTTGCCAGCTTACTAGCAAGCACGGGCCTAGGGAGAAAGACGCATCTGATGGTTATGCCTCTGATGGTTTCATTTCTGGAAGCAAAGTCATTTTTATTTCGAACATACCATTCAATTTGTCATGTAACTCAATCAGATGAAGATTGTTTCATGGCTGGTTTGCTCTGTTCCCATGTACACTGCTGCGGTAATCTCTGTTCCTTTACGTTTTTCTTTTTTTTTTGGAGAAAAAGGCTGTACTGACTTCTCCACTGCCAGTGGTCAGATATGTGAGCCAGTCTGGCGTCATGTGGCAGAATCTAGAACAAAAGTTTTTTTTCCCGGATTATTGTTGTAACAGGCTGTTCAAAAAAGATACAGAGGCTATGTATGTAATGTATGTGCTCGTCATCTTAGATTGGGCTCTAAAAGTCTTTATTTATTTAATTGTACCATACAACCATTTATGGCAGCTTGCTTCTTTATAACATAATAATTTTTTTTGTTATTTTCATGTTAGTGACCACTTTTTTGGGGTTATCTTAAGTATTTTACAGGAATACTGTAGAGAAATAAGTAAAAAAAAACTTAAATTGGTTACCAATCAATCACAGTACAGGGCACCATTGATGTCCTACATGAAAACATTAATTTTGATAGTTTATGATAAAGATGATTTTGTTTTGCTAAATTTATTTTCTCTTTTCGTCAGCTGAATTCTGACTGATGAGCTTTGGGCAGAGTCAGAAGTTAATTCTGGAAATGGCATTGAGGGAAAAATGGCAACGAGACAGCGCGTGGGAGAGGGAGGGAGAGAGAGAGAGAGAGAGTGAGAGAGAGAGAGAGAGAGAGAGAGATGGCAACGAGAGAGCGAGCGAGCGAGAGAGAGAGAGAGAGAGAGGCAACAATGTATTCACAAATGTAGCTAGAAAGTTCTTTATAACTCATATATTTCTCAAGGTAATATTAAAAATCCAGTGCCACTCCATCATTTTTGAAAACTGCACAGAAGACTTCATTAATGCCCACTAAACCTTGGTAAACATCCCACTAACTTATAATATGCATCCTTCACTCGCAATCAAACAGCCACAAGCCCCAAAAACGTAAAACTACACTTCTTGCATCTTTCCCTGCTAACTTTTCTTCACGCTTTTCCAGACAGCTAATTTAGCAGTAGCAACTAAAAATGAAAACGAAAATGTTTTCTTATAAAACAAGTATTTTGGCCATGAAATGAACAACTGAAAAACGAACACCTCACTTAGAGATGAAAACCAATTACTTAGTAAAGAGACAAGACTACCCAACTGTGTGCACTGCACAAAAAGATGAAATATTGATTCCATCTCTGAGCAGAAAGGACAAACCCATCCCAACACTAAAACTGAAGTGTCTCCACCTTTAGTGGATCATTGTCCATGGAGTAGTTGCTAAAACAGACATGCTGTCCGCTCAATTGGAAACGATATGCCATCAGCCTTTAGGTTACTCACACCAAACGGTTCTACCCACTGGTCCACTGTCCAACACAAATGACGTGCATTGGACAGTCTTACATATAATGAGGCATAATCTTTGGTTTAAAAAAAACAAACAAAAAAACCTTTTTTTGAAAATGGACAAACTTGTAATCCCCCCCACAGCAGCAGTCACGTTCAAAATTTTGGTGTTATAAATGACCGAAAACCCAGCAGGTGTGTAAGTAGTGGCAGAGAATAAAAGTCTTATTGATGGAAAAGAGTAAAAAAAAAAAAGCGTCTTTCAGCAGCCACAATCCATGTGATATATCAGGCAATCCTAATAGAAGAAAGACTTCCCAGGCTGCTAAAATAGATCTGTAAAAAAGGTTGGGTTTCTTTTTTAACTACATGAAAAACAGACTTTTATCAAGACCCATTACACTTGCACTGCTTAAAAGTACTGGTGCAGTATCAATTTATGCAAAATGGCCATTATATAGTGATTGCAGTCAAAAGGCCATTATCCTGGACTTAATATCTACCAAGCCCGGCCCCACTCCTTGTGTTGGAAGATATAAAACAGTTGGTCGGATTCAATACTGGCCTGATAAAAAAAATTAACTAGCTTCCTTTGGATGTCTCATACTTATCTGCTACAGTACATTGAAATTGTTTTATTAAATAATTTTAGAGAAGATCCAGACCAAACCCTCAGTAGGACAACTGGGATAGCGACAATTTCCACCAGGAGAACCAGGAGTCTATATATATACACTACCGGTCAAAAGTTTTAGAACACCCCAATTTATGATGTTGGATGAAGATGGCAAAATAAGGAAAAGAGACTTGCCTGGGCCATGAAGCACCGCCAGTGGACTACTGAAGACTGGAAGAAGGTGTTATGGACTGATGAATGGAAATT
>JAOUQX010000019.1:10438653-10448998 GCA_028566295.1 Liobagrus marginatus | reverse complement strand
GAGAACGTGATTATCAACCATTATAGACATCATAAACACTAGAGAGTGTAATTATAAACCATTATAAACTTCATAAAAACCGGAGAGTGTGATTATAAATAATGTCCTTTCTATGGTTAAAAACAGTCACTTGAAGTTGAGGAGCTCCTGAGCAGCTTATAGAGCAGTTCAACACAGATCGTAATAGATGCAACTCCTCCATGCCATCTTCTCTTTGAATGCCCGAGTATTTCATGAAGCAGACTCCAAGTGGAGCTGATACATCTGTAGATGCCTTGGAATCCTTGGGGACGGCATCTTCTCCGTGATGGTCTGGAATCTTCATGAAGCGTAACACAGCTGGCGCTAACGCAATCTCCACATGTCTCAGAAAAAGAGAAGCAAGAGAAGCGGGATTCGCATAGTTGCAGTTCTTATTGATAGGGAACACGAGATGATGGTGTGCATTTGCGTGAGGTTATGGGGTGTATTATGTGTACGCCTGGCTAAAGAGATATATCTTTAATCTACGCTCTAACTGGGAGAGCGTGTCTGAGCCCTGATCACTGTCAGGAAGACTATTGCAAAGCAATAATCAATCGTTCTGTAATCGTTCTGAGCTAAATGCAAGAACGATCGACCGCCTTTAGTGGACTGTGATATTCTTGGAAGTAATAAAAGTCCTAAATTTTGTGACAAAGCAGAGCAACAGCGCAGATGTACTAGCCATGTTGCCTGTCATTGTTACACCCTTCGTTTCTTTCTGTCTTACGTCACCTTCCATCTACCTGTGCAGGTGAGCGTGTGCTGGCAAGTGGCTCAGTGCAGCTGCCCCGCTTTACCCTGCTGGAGTCAGGCAGTTTATTGGTCAGTCCTGCTCACCTGTCAGATGCTGGCACTTATACCTGCATGGCGAGCAACTCCCGAGGCATCGATGAGGCTTCCGCCAATCTGCTGGTGTGGGGTGAGTAAGATGTACAGCTGGATCCGCATTAATATCCAGCTACCCACTCCGGGGCATCAAACTCAATATTCTAAATAGAAATAACTATACTTCTCAGAAAATCTTGATTAGTTTCTCAATATAGCAGCATTCTAGTATGGTTTTGCATTCATACTCAATCAACAAATCAACCATACCACACTTTATATCCCATTAGACACAGATCAGCCATAACATTTAAACCAGTGACACTGGAAGGTGATTAACATTGATTATATTGTTACAATAGCATCTCTTGCAGGTGTCTGATCTGTCACAGGTATAATAGGCAGCTAATCAATAGCCAGTTCTTAAAGCTGATGTGTTGAAAGCTGGAAAAACAAATGTCGTCTCGCAGTGAGAAGGAACTAATTAGTCCTAAACAAATGCTTAATATAAAATATTATTGTGTTCCCACTCACCAAACGGATGACTAACTATTGAAATGAATGACCGAGTCATGGCTGCATGCACCCTTGTCCAAACACACCAGTGATGCATTACGCATAGAGCACATTTATCAGCACAGCTTTTCAGCCGTAAGTGGTTTATGAGTTACTATTTGTAGGGGAACAGAAGTAAATCCATGACTAATTATTTAACCAGCTGTTTGCTGATTTCTTTTGGGAGGAGGATCTGTCACACGCTTGGCATCCAAATATGATTCATTTTGTTCTTCCAAATGTTTTTTGGACAGCATATACAAATAATATAATACAACGAATGCACGTGCCTAAAGCACAGTCACAGATCCACATAGAAAATATTGTACTCTAGTCGGCTACAGTCATTTAATAAATGTAATGAATATACACGGGATACGACCGAAATCGATCCTAAGCGACAGATATCATGATTTGTGTTTCAATGCAGCTTTAAATTACAGTACGACAGAATAACACTTGTGTATGGCTTTGTGATTGTTTCCAGCTCGAACGCGTATAACCAGTCCTCCTCAGGACCAGAGCGTCATCAAAGGCACAAAAGCCACTATGAACTGCGGTGTGACCCATGACCCCAGAGTCACTGTCAGGTAACACCAATGTCTTCCTGTCCATATACCATCATCTCTATTAAAAACTCATTACCAACCTAACAGTTTATTCTCCTGCCATTTTGGATCTCTGTCTCTTTCTGGCGTAGCCTCCCTCTTCCTCTCTCTCAGCACTTCATCTCTGATTAATTGTAATTCACTCAATGTTGGCAGATCTTGATTACACTCGGTCTCATAAAACGTTGATTTAGCTGTCACCTGCAGATTGATTTGATCGAGAAAAACAGATGAATACGTAAACAGAGCAATAACTTTGAGTCAGGCTTTAATTAAGCACAAGACACAGGAGATTAAACTGAGCAACCGATGCAGCTGCAGTTTGGTGTGTGTGTGTGTGTGTGTGTGCGTGCACGTACATGCATACATACGTGTGTTTAGTTGCATAGCCATGTATTAGGCGCAAGCTTCTTTGGGGGTGTGCGACTGTTACTGAGGTTATAGTGCCTTTAAGGTATAGGCCACACCCACTTTAGGTTTTAATAAAGATACAGATGATTTTACATTGTATTACATACCTACTGTACTGTTATAATTTCGGTTATGTGACTGGGATCGTTACATGATTTTTTTTTTTTTTTGAAAGTGTGCATTTGTATGTGAGCAAGTCATAAGATTGTATTTTACCGTGTGCTGCTCCAGGCACGTGTGGGAGATAGGCGGTATAGCCATTGAAGTGAATTCCAGCCCCCGGATACGGGTGGACCCCAACGGCACTCTGCACATTGGGCAGACATGGTCTGGAGACATCGGTACCTACACCTGCAGAGTTACGTCCGTAGGAGGCAATGACTCCCGCAACGCCCACCTCAGAGTCAGGTCCTCTACACTCTCACTTCTCCTACTGTTAAACGAAACATCCTCTACTTTTCCTATATCAATTCATGCTTCTTTGGATTATTCCGACTCTTTAACTCGCTCAGTGAATATTTAGCCAGAATGTCTTTTCTCTTTACCTGTTCTGGTAAATATTGAAACTGGAGATAATTGGACTGCGAGAGAGTGTCACAACCTGAGCGCGCTGTTTATTTCCATTTGTCTCTGCCCCTTGCAGGCAGCTCCCTCATGCTCCAGAGAATCCAATTGCTACATACAGCATTTCAGAGAAACGCTCGATCAACCTCACATGGGCGCGAGCGTTTGATGGGAACAGCCCGCTCATCCGATACATCCTGGAGGTGTCGGAGAACAGTGAG
Source organism: Liobagrus marginatus (assembly GCA_028566295.1). Lineage (NCBI taxonomy): Eukaryota > Metazoa > Chordata > Actinopteri > Siluriformes > Amblycipitidae > Liobagrus > Liobagrus marginatus. Next base: position 10,445,790 of record JAOUQX010000019.1, on the reverse strand, counting down.
TGTTGTACTGTTTTTGTGTGTCTTTCCCATGCACGTTTCGTCTACAAATCGTGAGTCACGGTAATTAAACGTTACATGGCTGCGTGGCTCATATGTCCGTAAGAAAGTCCACTGCGTTCAATTCCATTTTTTTATTTATTTGCACTGCAGATTTACACAGTCACATTGTAATGAAAGCTCATTACAGGAATCCATTTGTAATTCAGATCCCATATGAACAAGCCAGAGGGAAAACTGAGGTGACATAAGAAAGACAAATGCCTGACAAAACCTTCATCTTTTTGTAGGACACACTATATAGTGGGAATATGAGTAATACATTCAACAAAAAAAACTTTTTTGGCAAAAGTTTTTGGACACCTGAAACTCATGTCACACAGAAACTGTGTTTTTAAATATCCTATTCCAGCTTTAGTCTCACGTTTACTCTTATCATAACCTCTAGCCTACCTTCCACTAGATTATGAAGTGTGACTGTGGGGATTTGTTTATTTAGCTTCTATAGTATTAATGAAATCAAATACTAATATTGGGTGAGGAGGTCTGAGGTGCAGTCAGTTCATCCCAAAGCTAATCAGTCAGTCAGTGGGGTTAAAGTCAAGGCTCTTTACCATAACATAACAACACCTTCATGGAACTCAGGGGATTATAGTGTCATAATCATAAGGAAGACACTTAGAACTTGCATGCCTACTGTATCCAGGCTTAATTTTCAACTAAATCCAGAAGGTGAGTTCATGGTATAGACTGTTTTGAGTAAGGTGTCAGTCCACAGAAGATGATCCACAAATACTGGCGGCAAGTCACAAGTTCAGAAAGTTCGAAGATGAAGAAGTATGAATAACAGGACACGATGTGCAGTTCAGGATCCATCAGGCTAGAGGATGAGGCACCTTATAGAACACCTTCTAGATATAGATATAGATATAGATATAGAACAGCTTAGTTGGAAGGAAAGCAGCACATTTGTGATCAGAGTGCAAGTGCAGACTCTGGCAGTTCTATGTCAGCATAATAAAAAGAAAAGCCAGAAGGTAACACAGGCATGAGAACACCCTAGGACACCAGAGTCTCACCACTCTACTGTCAGAAAACTTGAGTGATTGCAAGAGAGGAGTACGACAGCATCCAGACACACTATTTTACTAAACATTTAAAGCATATAAAGCTCTGCAAAATGACATTAGATAAGAGCAATTCAACAATGGGCCTAACTAAACACACAGATTAGATCAGATTACAATAGAATAGAATACTTTATTTATATATTTTATCTCATTCGGAATACATATACAAAAATGATTCACACACGTACAAAATGAATAAAAACTGTAATACATTAAAGGACATTTTGTGTAAAATGCAAATGCAGCAGTTAGCGTTAGTGTGTTAATGTGCAGTAACAGTGCATGTAATAAATATGTAGTAATTATGTACAGAATTTGCTAAATACGGTTGGTGCAAATACAGAAGATATGTGTGGCAGTGTTCGTCCACTTTATTAAGTCCAGTAATTTGTTTCAATTATTGTTATGATCTCTACTGTAGTTTACATTGTTCAGGCACAAATAACGTTATATTATTATATGCCAGGCACAAATAATATAATAGACTTGAATTAGTATAATAGGCTTATTAATAGGATCCTGTAGGGACTGTGAACCAAATGCAATAAATTCTTTATAGGTCATTTGTACAAATGTTGAAATCAGTACTAAATGTTACTACGAATGGTGTTTGGTTAGAATGAGCAATACACTTGTGGAAAAAAAAGAGTTATTTCTCGTAAGCGCCTTCTTTTGTACTTAATGTTGTTTATACACATACTGTAATATTAGAACAGCAAAATGAACTATAATCCAATTTAAAGGTAACAAATGCATGAACAGTTTCTACTTCAGCCTGCATTTACATTATAATTCTGCAATGTTCCTGAAAAAAACCTGAAAGCTCGTTAAGTGTTGTCACAAAGTCGTCCTAGTAGAAGACTGCTCAAGGTTAAGTGTCTAATGTTCTTTATTAAGTCGGTATCTAACATCTGGCTTGTCTAAAACCATACAGCAGGGTGTAAACAATTATAACGCTAAACATTTGAAACTATTTGAACCAATTTAGTCTCTTAATTCCATTATGATTCTAAAGCATTTAACAATTATCACTAATACAATTCCACATGACTCTATTACGAACGAGGCAGAGGCGACTGTGTGAAGGAAAAACTCCATGAAACCGCATGAGAAATAAAGCTTCTGACAAGAAAGCTACGATGGCTTACGCTTGCGTGCTGCATGCTTATGATGGCTTGTATTCCTGCAAGACTATTTCCAGATCCTTTGTTTGCTTGTTTGTTCAAGGTTGTGGAAGCAGCAGCACGAAGACGTTTGTAGAAAACCTCACACAGCTGCGTCATAGCAATTTGCAAGTGTCTGCCTTTTGGCGTGTATTACCATGCTGCATGCTGTCAGTTGTGCATTGTTATTTAGCTCCTCTACAATTGTAAATCTGGAACTCCTTTAGAACTGCACTGTGAATTAGATGACAAGTGGCGCCACTGATGATACTGACTGTCTTCAGATGGTGCTATGGTGGTGTTGACTCCTTCACCATTACATTTTTATTTATTTATTTTTTTTTTAATGTGTACGTTGGCATCTTTAAATAATAGCTCATTGAAATGTACAGTAGGCAAGAACTTGATTTACCATGCGGTCAGTTCTCTGTCTAGGACTGCATGGGGCTGTGTCCATAGGTATGAAATATATACGAATGTAGTGCTTGTTACCGTGTCTCAGACACTCTAAACATACTGGCGATAACAGTGGTGTTTTATCTGTCTCTCCTGCTGTGTAACTGATGATGATTTCTGTCTGGGTCAGATGCTCCATGGACGGTGCTCTTGGCCAACATAGAGCCAGAGGCAACTAGCGTGATGGTGGGAGGCCTCATTCCTGCACGATCCTACCAGTTCCGACTGTGCGCTGTCAATGACGTGGGCAAGGGCCAATTCAGCCGAGAGACAGCAAGGTGAGTGGATGACACTCCAGTGATGCCATACAGAGCTGGAACAAGTGTCCAAGTGGTTCAGACTTTCTCAAATTTCTTATTGGCATTCCAGGAGTCTGAGTAAGTAATAAAAGTCTGATTTTTATTTCCACAAGGCACAAGGGAAATAGGAGGAAGAGCATTTACTGTGCATGCGGCAAGCACTGTCATAGATGTCATAACGCAACAGGATGGGTTTTTAGTAATAGGGAAAGGATTTCATTTTGTAATTGAGCATCCTGCAAAAAAAGTAAATATAAATATAAAAATATAGATTTTAAGCAGGTCGTTTTTATCTTTGATCACCGCACTGGCTGATAAAAGGGTTGCATCCAGTGCATCTTAGGAGAAGATAAGTGCTGGTATTTTTACATTGTAACTCATTTCCTTTAACTAGAAATGCTGTAAAGTCCAGAGTATCAAGTGCATAACATGGGAAATAAAAAATAAAAAAAAAGGAATAAAAGAATGCGAAAGCTTTCATGTTACAGACTTGCTATACAGGCCAACAGAGGTGCCTTATCCAGTTGTAATGGCATGACACTTACTTACCAGGATGTTGAAGTGTTCACAGAGATTTATTTGCCTTTGACTGAGCCGTGTGGATCTGAGTGTGCTGAAGCTTCAGAAAGAAAGACACAGCTCCTTCAAATACACTGGTCTCAAGAGGACAGTGTTGACATCTATACCATCACACACACACACACACGCACACACAGTGCAGTTTTACTGATTCGCCTTCCTGTATCATTTTTGAAACCGCAGAAGTGAAGGATATATCAAACAACTATAAGCTTTACCATAACAGCAGTGGCTGGGGACAGCAAATAAATGACTTCTATGTATTGACTGAGGAGCTATAGAGAGATAAGAGTGTTCAGGAAAGAGGGAGTATGCAAAAGATATTATATGAGTGTTTGCTCGTGTGCCAGGAACAGCATTCATAAATTTCCTCAAACTGGTTGGTGTGCTTATTCTGTACCCAAAGTAATATAGACCCAAGACAGTGACGGCTGCATTCCGAAATAAGGAAAGCATGCAGTCAGAACTTAACGAAATCACACACGTCACTATTCAGTCATCAGTGTTGTCCACAGATTGACACAGTACTTAGTGCGAATTAACATATATAGTCCTATATTGTTCAATTCGGGCACGTTGTACTTGATCGCAAATTATCATGACTACGACTATTTAAGAAAATCAGTCTCAGTTCATTCACCATATATTTGATTGCTATTACATATGTTACATTTTTTAATTCCTGAAAAATAAGGACACTTGCTTGAATTAGTAGCAGAACCTGGCTGCTTGGACGTCACCGATGGCCCTCAGGCAATATTATTAATCTTACTGTGCCATGTAAGATGTATAAATATTGACGGAGCAATTGAACATAAGCAGTCAGCTCTGAATATGGCCCTGAGGTCTTTAGGTGTTCTTATTCTTATTTATTTTCATTATTATAATGCCTTCTCCTTAGTGCATAGCACATGTAATGTTTTCTGCGGTTCTAGAGGCAATCATTCAATTCACTTCTGTTTGATTTGATTTTTATTGTGCGTTCAACAAAGGATTATGGCTAACAGGAATATATCAATTCTGAACAAATATTAAGTATTAAATATTGATTTATTTTCCATATAAATGACAATAATGGCGGCACTGAAGAACAGCTACATGGGTTTGGACGTAAAAAGGACGTCCTGTTTTTATAGTATGTGTAAAGTCGATGGCTGAGGTCCAGATTAGATCATATTCACTGTCATGATTTCCAGTAGAAATAAATTTTGTTTGCATTGACTTTCCTTGGGTGTGTTGCTAGCTGAGGATACTGGTCAGCAGGGTAGCATGGAATAGCAGGTTACGGAGGACCGGAAAGAAGATATAATGCAGCAGTGACTTCTTGTTCAGAATGTTTAATAGGTGCTGTTCCACAGAGCATATAAATAGTTATAGGGTGTGTAAATCCAATTGTATAAAATCAGCTCCAGTATAAGAGATGCTTGCAGCTTGCCAGAGATGCTCATTAAGCCTGATAAAGTAAATTATAAGTACTTTTCTTTCATGGGATTCATTTTAAAGCTTTATGACCTGCTCTGATTCCCAGTACTACATTTCTACACATCCTGAGAGGATAATAAGTGTATTGTGCTAGCAGATGTATTTAAAATCCAGCGTATAATTACATTTTTCAATACATAACACATTTAGGCCATTTCTCAATGTGTTCTTGTCTGTACTTGTGAAACATCTTCAGTCAGTGCCCAAGTACTGTTCCAATTCAGAGTTCGCATCTATCTTAATACGGTTTAAATCTTCAGATGTGTACTTGATTCGACCCTTTTATCAAGGATGCATGAAGAGGTGAATTATGCGGACTTGAGTCAGACAGGTATCCCAGAATGCATTCCGCATCAACTCACATGACGGTCATGTAATGATGGTAATGACATAGGAGAAAACCTACAAAGTAATTTTCGAAATAATATTGTTTTTGTGTCACAAATATTTATTTTAAGTTTTTGAGATGGTAATATAGGGTTTTTAAAATTTGAATCTGAAGCCCTTTTATAAAATGAGCGCCTATTTGCAAATTTCCCAGACAATTTGAGAGTTGGGAGATTCAGGCGATCACCAGGCGCTCAGTAGCTCGACGAATTCTGGGTAACGCATGATGTAATCAAGTACACTACTGTTCCATTTCAGAAAAACCGGACCTGTGTCCTCATGAGTTCGTTCCCCTGAGTTAAATTTTACAAGTCCAAACTACCAAGAACACAAGTCCAAACTTCACATACTTGGTATTGAGAAACAGCCTTAGTAGTTCTGCTGACCAGGAAGCATAAATATTCCACATGGCAGTCGTTTCCCTTTGTCTTGAATAATTACGGGGAACTTGTTTGCTGACGGATTTCCAAACAGGATGTCAAGTTAGTGAGATTGTTTCGTCGTTACGGATAAGGCATTAGTGTGTCATACATCATCAAAAATGATAAGAGCGGCACTAATGCCTGAGAAGTCCGAGATCTTCATTTCTCACAACTCCAAAGGAGGTTTCTTATTGGCTGAGAGTAACCGAGGTGATTATGAATGAAGTAACAGTAGAAATTTGGAGCATTTAGCTTCCATGTGTTTTTAAATGGATTGTAATGTGACTTACATAATGTTTGAGATTAGACTCAATCACTGGTCCATATAGAGGTCATTTGGGTCTGGATCATTTTAATTTAAGTTTAATTACATTTTTTTAAATAACATTTTTACACTTGATATATTCATCAAAAACGTTAGAGAACTAGATTAGAGGTTAGATGTTGATGCCAGACGCTGTCTGGTAATGCAGTCATGTAGACATATTCTGTTGTAGAAAGAGTAGCCATAACATTTTGATTAGGAATGAGGGAGATGTGTGTATCTGAGTTATTCGATTGAATAGAGTTACTGATGTAAAATACGCTAATGCTTGACGGATGGCTAAATAAAACGCAGGAGAATTTATTTGCATTTAGGAGCTTTAATGTTTATTCTGACATTGTTATGATGCGAGTCGTCCATTGAGTGATTCTTTGGGCGAGCGCTCATTCGGTGAGTAGTCCAGCATTCAAAGCTGTGGCTAACGGCTGAACGAATGACTGAATGGTAAAACATTACAATGGCGCATTACATTGTGCAGTAAATAAATGCAATCCTTTGTTTTGTTTTGTGTTCTTTCTAAATGCGGTAGCTTTTTAAATTCGAATGTTTATCTCAGGACCTGTAATATAAGTGGCATTATGAATAAATGTTTGATTAGGATTCATAGCGCCCTCCTTGTGAAATTGTAGTGGGTGGAAAGGTTTTGATTAATTTGTGCTGATTTTAATTTGAGATAAGTTTCAGAGAAATTAGTTTCTTGTAAGAAGCATATATCTGCATTTAATTAGTCTTTGCTTCGGGAACGCAGCAGATCTGGATTATAGGTTTGGTGGAATGTAATAATGCAATATTTATTAGGGTGATGGTGGCTCAGTGGGTTAGGCTCTGAGTCAGTGATCAGAGGATCGGGGGTTCGAGCCCCGCTCCAGACATGCTGCCATCATTGGGTCCTTGAGC
>JAOUQX010000019.1:10398829-10413810 GCA_028566295.1 Liobagrus marginatus | reverse complement strand
GGAAGTGAACAGTCTAGAACTCCTGCGGATCTCAGATGAGACGGGGTTTGGGCCGCTGTTAGGTTCGTATATTGAAATTTTTTTCGCATACAGAAACACATTTTTTGACGAGCTGCAATTTGTAAACTGAATTTTACGTATTCCGGGGCGTTCTCATAGCGAGGTTCCACTGTACATTATTTATATACATGTGGGTTATATATATATATGTGTGTATATATATATATATACAGTATATAATTTCTCTATAAGTGGCAACCTAAGAAAGGTCAGCAGGTAGTACAATTCTGAACTTATCCAGTAGCTCCAGTAGATGAATAAGCTCCAGTAGAATCGTATTATTAAAGTGGGAAAATGCGTTTTTAAGTAAGATTTCATTTCCACTGCATGAGACCATGTGTCACTGTATATTTATAATCTAATTAAAGGAAGAACGGCAATACTACCCCATCATCCATACGAGCGTCTGTATGATCTGCTGAGAGTAGAGGTTACTTATAGAATTCAAACACGAGCCTCATCATCGTTTCTTCGCTAGAACGATCCCTGAAATACTCCAACATTCAATCTCAGCTCTTTTACTTACATTTCTTGGAATCGATTTGAACATTTTGAAAACGTCTGCTGTCATCTGCACAGAATGTGAAAAAACAGTCACAGTGTGTTTTGATGATGATGTGACAGCGCAGGAACGTTTGGACAGCTGGTGTCTGATTACAGAATGAAATGCTTAGGCTCGTGTCCATTTCACTTTGGCACACACCGACGCAAAGCTAGATTAAATCTCGATAATGATTGCATGAGAAGCGCAAACAGCTATCAAGGTTTTAGGCATCTTAGGCAGACCGAGCATTCCACCGCTGTGTTTGCTAAGCTGGCTCTTTAGCCGAATTGATCTTTGCAGGCAGACTGCCAAGGCAAGATTTTACTAAAAAAGGAGAACAAATATAAACATTTCCTCTCATTTTGTTAAAAATATATTCACATTTTTCCATAATAAAAACATCAAAATGTATTACTGGCAACAAACAAACAAAAAAAAGCCATTTGAAAGCGAAATCCTTTCGTTATTCGTCTCCATACAAAACAAAATGTTTCCACAGCGACATTCAGCAGGTTTTTCCAGACCGCCACACATTAAGGCTGGATGAGTATTAGTACGGTGTGTGAGTTCGTGTGTACAGAGTGGCAATTTTGATATTTTGTTTTTAGATCCAAATCACCAAACGGTAAATAAAAATGATTTTAAAAAGAATAACCCGAGGCCCAGTAGTTGCTGACTTGTTTAATGCTTAGGCTTCTCTTGTGATAGTGATCCATACAGATACTACAGAACAGTGTAATGAATAAAAGAATAAAATCTCTCACTTCCAAACTTATTTGCTGGGTTTGTACAGTCCTGGGCTTGGCACTGCTTTGTCTCATTAACAGGCAAGTAATCAAAGCGTTTTCATGGCTCAAGGCTTTGTGCTTGTTTCCGTGGTTGGACTGCAGCCACGGCACAATCTTGTGCCAATAAGCGGCTCGTACGGCTAACGCGGCTAGCGCAGCTTTTCACTAACGCACTAATCCAAATTCTTCCCGTTTCTTCTTTCTATGTTTCACTAACTTGCTACTTGGCCTGCTTTTCCTGGTTGGACCGTTGCTTCTCCTGCCATTTTCAGCTCCCTACAGTATCAGGAACCTGAGTGAATCGTCTCTCACCCAATATGAACTTGACAGTAAGTCGCGAGACTGTCGCTCTGTCTTTCCATGCTTTCCTCAGCATTACCACACGACGTATTCATCCTGGCCAGGCTCAGCCAGTCCATACCCATGTTTCATGTTCGCTCTGACAGAAAAGATTTGAAGCCTCACTACGGCAAGCTACAGCAGAAAATAACTTTTGGACACAGAACTAGATGTGCTCCTTGAGAGTGACAAAAAGGAACATGTTCGGTTAAGGCGTACTGTGTTGGCTGGGTGTACAATATATAAATATACTGGCATGTTGTTGGAAAATCTTGAGTATAGCTTGAGGAAATTTATATTATGGCTGACATCATGTAATATTAGCATGACGGACCTGAACTTTCCACTGCAACGGAGATGGTGGGACGGCCAGCATGTAAAAATAGTGCATATATAGTAATAACACATTACTATAGTAAAAACATAATATAGACAACATATATGTATATAAAACGTGTGTGTGTGTGTGTGTGTGTATATATATATAGATATATAGATATAGATAGACAGATGTGTGTGTGTGTGTATATATGTGTGTGTATATATATAGACAGATGTGTGTGTGTGTGTGTGTGCGTCTGTGTCTCTATACATGTATGTGTATATATATATAGACTGATATGTGTGTGTGTGTATGTATGATATAATGATACAATGATATAAATAAAACAAGACATCCTTATCAACAGCAGCCTACATTTATCTCTATTTATTATCCAACTGAGCAGTTTGGTGGTGCTGAGAATTGAATGATCATGATCATCACGCATGATTCCATGCAATTCCATTTTATTAGTTGCATCATGAGATTAACTGATTGCTTAATGGCACATCTTACAGAAGGTAATATTTTGGTTATTCCTAGTTTTTATTAGTGTTCAAAATGTGTGATTGTTTTAAAATCTTGAGCGTGTACAAAGATAGTAAAATGTTTAGAGTAGACTAGATATCTAGATGCAATACAGTTGGGTAGCTGATAAAAGCATGAATTGTACCACATGCCTTTGCATTCTATGTTGTGTGTGTGTGTGTGTGTGTTTTTTTAAGCGGCATGCTGATTTATGATGTTTTGTATGTCATAACGTTTGCTGATGTAACGATTTGTTTTCAGCTTGTTAGATGTAAGATGTTTCAAATTGGAACTACAGGTTAGGTTTGGAGAGTTTAAAAAAAAATCAGAGCACAAAATACAATTTAGACTTTAAATTTGTATGCGGTTTGTTTCAAGGCATCAAATCCTTAAATCCCTTTTAAAGACAAATCTTACCGCTAGCAAGCTCAAAACAAAAAACGTTTAAGAAAAGCATTGACATTTATTTAATATGCCACAAAGCAAGTCGTTTTATTTAAGAAAACAGCTTCCAAGCTCTACTTAATGCCAAAACGTTGATGCCTTTCATTAAAAACAGCCTTTTCCCTGATGGTAGCTGTAATATTAGTAAAAGTAAAAATGTTCCTCTTCAGTACTAAAGGTGTGTTTTTTCCCAATGCAGACCTGAGTAAGCACAAGCGCTATGAGATCAGACTTAGTGTATACAATGCTGTCGGCGAAGGACCCATCAGCACCCCGCAGGAGGTTTTTGTAGGAGAGGCAGGTGAGCGTTTAAGTGAACTCACAGGAAGACCTGTGACCGTTACAGGAACCAAAACCCATTTCAATTCAGAGATGTTTTTATTCACTGCTTCAATGCCGAACTTGATATTTATTTTGTATTCGCTAGTGCCCACTGCTCCACCTCAGAATGTTGTTGTTCAGTCTTCTACCGCAACTCAGCTTGATGTCACATGGGATCCTCCACCGCTGGAAGCTCAGAACGGAGACATTCAAGGCTACAAGGTGGCTGCAACCTTTATACCATTAACAGCATTTTATGGACTTTGCACTTCATTAAAAAAAAAATAAAAAATGTTTTCATTTTTTTTCCCCTGGACTTATCATCATCCTAAAATGATGACCTGACAACCAATTCATTCCTTTTTTTTTTCCAGCAACTCTTTTCACACAGTTGTTATTCGTCTTGAAGGCTGTGCTACAAGAGTTGCGCTGCACTATCACTATTAGGAGTGCATAGTATTTTATTTAAATTTAAAATAATCATTTATTTTCCCCCTTCTCCTGTTGTGTGTCCGATTAAATAACACTAAAGTCATGCCGAGATGGCCAGTTGTGATATTAGACAGGAGTTAAAAATATAATATCTATCAGTAGCTCCATAATGAAACGATATAATGAGAAAAGCATTAAATTATTACGTCTCCCAGATGCCATAATCAGAATGACACAAGACAAGATATTACGTATATTATATATTATATTACATATGAATATACAGTATATTATATATATTATACATATTTTTAATTTCTTTAAGTGGTTTAGGTTAGTAATGCGGTATTAGCTTTATTCAATGTTACCAGACAATACCAAATATCATCAACTTATCAGGCCATGCGTGCCATTTACTTTAGGGTTCTCCGACGAAGGCATTTTAGTGTAAAATAAAAAAACGAGTACCGGTAAATATTATCCTTGATTTGTGTTCATAACACACATGATATTATAGAGACATCGGTGAGCCAAACTGAAATCCCAGATACACGCAAAAAGTAGCATTTCAGTGTAAAATCACATGAACATGACTGTATGGATCTATAGTCTGGGATAGGAAGAATCAGACCAAGCCTTCCTTCTTCAAACAGAAGTATAAAACATGGCTGTATTTCTTGGACTTGTCTTGTTGAATCTGATTGTAGCCTACAATGAGATACTTTTTCTTCTTGTCATTTCTTCTTTTTATTTGGGAAGCACAGGGTTTTACAAGAAGTAATTCCTTCCTGTACAATAAGTAATTTTAAGTATTTGTAAAGTAAAAGTTTGGCTTTCTAACGGGTTTTATTTTGGACTCATATGGACTTAATCTTGGCTTGGCCTTGACCCTATTATGACTCACACTTGACTCGTAAGACTGCAGATGAAAGCCAATAATTAAACATTCATCGTTTTTTTTTTTTCTAACAGACAAGCAGCTTTCCCCTGTCATCCCATTTACATCAGAGAACCTGGAGCATTAACAGTAAAAAATAATCAATAATTAATTGTGTCATATAATGAGTCACAGCTTTGCTTCTATACGGGCTTTAGGCATGTATGATTCATCTTAAGTCAAATTTAGAATATATTAATATTCCTAAGCGATAGAATTATGCATGTTCTTTTTTCAAAAACTATTTAACATTCGTTACTGAGTTTTTTGTTTCCCGTTAATAAATCCTTCGTAATTTACATTTTATTTTTCTTGTTTGTTAGTAATCATTCAAATAAATGAAAGTTGTAAACGGGATTATTGTACAGGTTAATTAACTGTTAAATTCCACTCCTTTTTTTTTTTTTCACATTTCTTGTTTTTTTTTCGAACCTTGAATACTGATAGCCAAATTACACTGATTACTCCTGGCACAGATCTATTACTGGGAGTCCCAGCTACAGAACGAGACAGAGAGACTGCGTACACTTTTCCTGCCGGAACTCGGGGTGAAGCTGAAGAACCTAACAGGCTACACCACTTACATGATAAGCGTGGCTGCCTTCAATGCAGCCGGGGATGGACCACGCTCTCCGGCCACCAGAGGGCGCACTCAGCAAGCAGGTACACTACAAATATCGTAAAACTCAGCCACCAACTGACCCACCGTTCACTGATCTGAACACTTTGAGACTGAGAACATGTAAATCACACGTCGTTCTTCTCAGAGCTTCCTGCTGCTTAGGTTGTGAGTTATTTAATACGAGAGGTCACATTTTTGTGCACTGACTGTTACGATGTTGAAGGACATGCAGGAAATGTTATCTTAAGGTCCTAAAGTCCTTTTTAATGGCATTTGACAGTTTCAGGGGGGCTTTTGTTAGATTTTGATGTGAAGACTATAGAGAAGGAAGCATATGACAGCATGGTAGTGGGAATTTGATCATTTGGGCAGCATGTGGTGTTGGTCTTGGCAGGGCCGTACAATGGGATCTGTGTTCTTGCTTCTCCGCTAGGGTTCCAGTGAAAAAGAGCTTTTTAAAATAAATATCTCCAGCCATTTCCTCTCCCTCAAAGACTATGACAGTGTAGTAGGGAGATGACTGCCATCATGGAGTTGAGATCCTGGGATATCAGCCTGTGCAAGCCTCTCTTTTTAAAAGAAATTTGCATTGATGAAAGATTAGCCTAATCCAAGAGAGAAAAATATTATAGATTTATTTTTTTTAATAGCACGTCAGCCTTGCTTATTAATGTTCTTGGCTCATGTCGAGTCCTCTGCTTGCGTAAAACCAAAAAAAAAAACCCACTAAAAATGTTTTTCTCTGAAGCACAAATTCTATTTTCCTTATTGAGTTTGACCTTGAGTGTACTTTGGATAACAGGAAGATGGTCATGTTCTGTTTGAGCAAAAAAATAAAAAATAAAATATCTCAATACAATAATGAAGACTTTATGTGCAGTTGTGTGTGTTTCTGTTCCTACGCAGCACCCAGTGCCCCCAGCTTTATCCACTTCAGTGAGCTTACCACGTCTTCTGTCAACATGTCCTGGGGAGAGCCTAAACATCCCAACGGTATAATCGAGGGCTACCGCCTGATCTATGAGCCCTGCACACCCATTGATGGTGAGAAACTCCAACCTGTTTACAATGATACATTACACTTGATATACAAAGCATGTAAGCTTAATTTATACTCCCCTTTAAAGCTCTTGCTAAAAATCGATCCGAGTTGTTTCCCCTTCTGTAAAGGAAAAGCGTGAAATAGATGCCATACCTTAGCTCATTTTTGCTGTCTGTGCCATGTCATGTCATGCCATTAATCAAGCCAGGTTTTAAACACATGTTAGCGAATAGATTCCTGGGTAATTATGGGAAGAATAAGGAAATAAGGCTTTAGTAAGAACTTCGAAGTATTTTAGGTCTAGGAGAGAGTCAGCTGTGAAGCTTCACTGTTTATGTAACATCTCTGCTGCTCGGTGCGGTTCGGAACGCGAGACGTGACCCGGGACGCATATATGACTCAGGTGCAGGCTTCGAGAACATATTCCTTTTATTTTGCATCCACAGCTCACCAACAGTCCATAAACTGTAACTGAAAACACTACTAAACACACGTTGGGACAACTAATGATTCGCGCTGGTCCTATGCCAGCGCTTCCTCTTTATCCTAAGCATAATTAAACATAAATGACACTCAGGTGTGCATGGTTAAGCTGTGGGCATGACAATCAGTGTGTGTGCCGGTGTGTGCGAACAGGGACATATAAGTGAGCACAAAACAGGGCACACACACAGTCCTTTGGCGCCCTCCGGTGGCCTTCCTGGCCACGCCCTGGGCATAGGCACTGGCACGTTACAGTTTACACCGGGACATTCTCTAAGCTAAGTTAAACAGTGGCATTCTCTATCATACTACATGCATGCATGTGCTGGATGCAAGATCCTTTTTTTGTGGCTTTTGCATGTATCTAGATTTGTAGTGTCTCCTTTACAGATTCCTCTCCCCACACTCCAGGTATCAGTAAAGTTGTTACAGTGGATGTAAAAGGCAACGCCCCCCTGTGGATGAAAATTAAAGACCTGGTGGAGGGGGTGACCTACAACTTCCGCATTCGTGCTAAAACCCTGACCTACGGGCCAGAGGTTGAGGCCAACATCACCACAGGACCAGGAGAAGGTCCAGTTGCCGGAACTTTTGTTCTGTTTCACCTCACTCTTTACAAGTGTCATACCAGTCTCTATTTTTCTTACCTTTGTTATTGATGTTGCATACAGGTGCTCCTGGGCCTCCAGGTGAACCATTCATTTCACGGTACGGCACGGCGCTCACGCTCCATTGGACAAGCGGTGACCCTGGAAGATCGGCCATCACACGATACGTCATAGAAGCCAGACCATCTGGTACATCCTAAAATAAACAGAAAAGTGGTCTAAGATTTAGAACTATTTCAAAACAACAGGACTGAGATTTACCCTGCAAAGTGAATAGTGCTGAATTAAAATCATGAACTGAAACTGCTTAAAGATTAAATACGATGTGTGAGATTAACGTCGACGCTTTGAACCACTACAATGAACTAATTTCTGATTCATTACTAAAGATGCTAATAATACTGATTAAATATTCACGCTTAGACAAGAATAAATAATAAAAACCTATCAGTAGATTTTAATCATGTTGCAATTCCTGTGTATAGAAAGTCAGAATGCTTAGCTATCATTTAAGGGGGAATGTAACCACACAAAACAATTGTAGCCCCTTTCTTGCTGAAAGTAACTCTGTACTTATGGTCGAGTTGAGTGTTTTTATTTTAAAGCTATTTTATGTGAAAGGTTAACACACTGCTGTGTTGCTGTGTTTCCTCCTAACAACCTGCCTGGAGATGGATGGATTCTTTTAATGCTGCATTAAACACAAATAGGATGTTAGATTTATGCCTTTTTTCAATCAAATAGTATATACTGTAAAAAAAAAAAAAAAAGTTTTCTCTTTTTAAAAACAGTGAACTGATGTATCTGTATGACGATTGGCCAAAAGCAAACACATTTTTTTTTTACATTTTTACAAAAACTTTATATTCTGAAATTTTCTCTATTTCGACTAGGATTTCTCAGTTAAGGAATTCCGTCTGGTTTTTTAAAATTAATTGTACCTCGTCAGTGGCACGCTTTAGTCAAGCCCGGTATATATTGCCCTGTTAGCGAGTGTGTGTGCTCTGTGATGGAGTGGTTCCCCACACAATCCAGACAAAAACTAATAACTACATGTTTGAATTCCCTACAGATGAAGGATTGTGGGATATCCTCATCAAAGACATCCCCAAAGAAGTGACATCATACACCCTGAATTTGGACATGCTGCGCGAAGGGGTCACTTATGATTTCCGGGTCATTGCAGTTAACGACTATGGATATGGCTCTCCCAGTGCGCCCTCTCCTTCTATAGCTGGTGAGCAAAAGTTTGACTACTGGAAACATTTATTTCTAAGATTTTAGCTTTCCACAAGTTTGATTACCACATTTTTATCAACATGGTATTCTTTCTTGATTTTCCAGCTCAGAAAGCCTCCCCCTTTTATGAGGAGTGGTGGTTTTTAGTGGTGATAGCACTCGTAGGACTGATTTTCATCCTCCTACTTGTGTTTATCCTCATCATCCGTGGGCAGAGTAAAAAGTACACCAAGAAGACTGACTCAGGTACGACAGAAAGCTAATTAGCATTCTCATCGCAGTCTGACAATCTTGCAGAAAAAACACATTAGATATATTCTAGACCAGGGGTCACTAACATGGTGCCCGCGAGCACCAGATCGCCCGCAAGGACCACATGAGTCGCCCGCAGGCCTGTTTTAAAAATATCCCACCATAACACCACTTACCAGTGATCTGCATCTATATTTTATTGCGTTGCTATTCTTTTTTAAATCAGACATTAATGTAAATTTGAAAATATAATTACTTATAAAGATTTATAGAAATAAGGTGTTGCATATTGCTATTTATCTGTTGCCTACCTTGTTCAATCATTGCTGATAATTATTGTGAGAAATCATTAACATGATCAGCGTCTTCACATATATGAATAACATTAATTATAAATAATAACATAATTAAAGTTATATTGAGCAAATTTGTTATTTAAGAAGTGAATAACAAACTGGTAGCTCTTTGCATTTATCGATACCCAAGAAGTAGCTCTTAGTTTCAAAAAGGATGGAGACCCCTGGGCTAGAGGGTGCACATGTACAATCTTACTCAGCAAGGGTTGGGGGAGCTGCATCGCCGGCTCCTGATTGGTTGGAATAAAAGAAACGCTCAATATTTACTCTGCTGTTAGTGTTATGACTATTGATTAGCCCAATGACTATGCAACATGAAACAGCTGGACCTAAATAACAGCCAGCTTACCCTCCTTGGTGTAACAGACACCAGTTCACCAGTGTGTAGCTGCATATATGTACTATGTCTTATAGCTGCCTATTTGTGACTTCGACATCTTTTTCGAAAGCTTCTTTTAATAAGATTTTTTATTTTACAACAAAAAGACCTCATGCGACACAAAAATACCGCCTCATGTTTCTTGTGACGTGTCTTTTTATAAAGGATTTCATGAGCAGCGTGCACTCACACACTCTCATGCTTTAATAGCAACACGATGCCGAAAACTAGCGTGATTAAGCGGCTCAGCTCCATCTTTACAGGACTGAAAACACGTGAAAGGATCAAATTCATAGCGTGACATAAAGCAGTGCGCATGTCACAAAAGGATTCCGTCTGAAAGCGTCGGCAACACGTAAACACCAGTTCTGAATAGATAACGTCTCATGTAAAGAGTCAACCGGAAAATTTCAATCGGAACGTTCTCGGTCTGAATGATCTGTACTGTTTTTCTAAATATAGCAGATAGATAGGCCTAGCGCTCTTGCTTCTTTATCCATTAATTAAATCTCCCAAAAGTTTGTAAGCTACTGTTTTAAATTTTGTCTGGAAAATATCATAATAGCACAGACTAGTAATAAATCAAACTGCTTTCTTAGAGGTACTTGTTTGTCCTGACCTGCTGCCTGTAGTCTTAGGCAGGTAGTCAGAATAAATTATGATCTTTTCCAAACTGCACTCCCCATTTTAGAGGCTGTTAGTGAAAATTCCAGCAGGACTGGTTTTATTGACTAGCCACTGGCTCTGCAATCTTTACATTTTTTATATTATTACTCTTGTAAAAAAGAGCAACTCTTGCTTGTATCTTATTGGTAATCGCTTATATTACAGTCCTTCTCTGGATGAAACTAACCCCATATGGTGCAGGAATTTATTACTGTTCCTATACACTTTATCGGGTTCATTTTTCACTCATGGCATCCTGAGAGAAAGTACGCTGTAAAAGCACCGCTGAAATGTTCCTTTTCAGGAGTAAAACTTCTTTCAGTATCAAAATAGCAGCCATGAATAGATAAGATGGTGTACATATAGTGTAGAGGAAAGAGTGTGATGCTTAACTGTAGCATATACAGTGCATACAGTATACAATAAACATTTTCAGTTGCGCTTAAATCTAAAGCCCCTGGATATAATTCCATTTCTGCAACATGTTTGTTTTTAAGTAATACAGTAATTTCAGTCAGGCTGCTTTCGTTAAGTGTTATTTATTATAATGATAAATGCATATGGTTAGTGTTGGCGGTATGGATCTGTTCTGGGCGAACTCCACGCGACCGTCCATGCAGTCCTGCTTGCAGCAAGTCAAACCCAGCTTGGGGTAGGGAACAGATCCGGTATCATACGTACATCCGTACGTAAATTACGGTCCGTATTACATGTGTTGTAACGGCTGAATACTCAGGGAAGGATGATGACTGAAATTACTGTATGCTGGAGGCGTTTGTGAACGGACGACGATTTAGATTAGGAATCCAGTTAAGTAGAGTTGGGGATGGAGGAGGGAGTTGAATGCAGCGTGCAGCTAGCAATAGAGAGGCAGAATGAATGGGGATTTAAATGATCGCTGTGATCGGTGTCGCGACTGGATCGGTACACGTCATGAAACAGCTGACTGTCAGCTGGTGCGAGCTTGACTGACGCGGTCTGCCTGAACTAACACTAACAGTAATATATTCCACCCACTAACAGTAATATATTACACCCACTAAACGTAATATATCACACTCACTACCAGAAACACATCCCACCCACTAAAAGTAATATATCACACTCACTAACAGTAATATATCCCACCCACTAACCCTAATATATCACACCCACTAACAGTAACATATCCCACCCACTAACCCTAATATATCACACCCACTAACAGTGATATATCCCACCCACTAACAGTAGCATATTCCACCCACTAAGCCTAATATAACCCACCCACTAACAGTAATATATTCCACCCACTAACAGTAACATATCCCACCCACTAACCCTAATATATCACACCCACTAACAGTAACATATCCCACCCACTAACCCTAATATATCACACCCACTAACAGTGATATATCCCACCCACTAACAGTAGCATATTCCACCCACTAAGCCTAATATAACCCACCCACTAACAGTAATATATTCCACCCACTAACAGTAACATATCCCACCCACTAACCCTAATATATCACACCCACTAACAGTAACATATCCCACCCACTAACAGTAATATATCACACCCACTAACAGGTGCCATGATGAAGAGATTATCAGTCTAGACGTCAGTAGTCACACCTGACTACATCTGAAAAGATGTGAGCAGGTTTATCATTAGCTCTTTACCAGATGTTTGTAACTCATTATTGTGAGTAATAGTTCTCATGCTAACAGAGGCTATTACAGTTTTTGTGAGAAGATGAATTCAACATGTCATTTTGGTTAAAGACGATTGTGTATGCCACACATTTGCGTGTGTCATATACGGAGTTAGGTTTCAGTGTTACACCCCTGGCTACACCAGTGTTCAGCGTAGTTGACTGTGCTACAAAATAAGTAGGGGATGACTCATGTTGATGACTGTCTGTAGTTCACTATTGAAGTATGACATCATTCCTGGTTATAGCTACACATGGCTTCCTGAACTCCACCTTTAGTCTTATTGTATCCTTCAAAGAGAAGAAAGGAACTTTAATAAAAGGTTGGTCTTTAACAATGTATCGTAGCTGTAAATCTTATTTAAGCTGCTGGACATGATTAGATGTTAAGAACGATTGCTGTACATCCCGAGTGTACTTTTACATTGTTCACACCTTACGTTTTTTTCAGACAGTCTGTATGCCGACTAGGCTGGGTTTATCATGGGGAACACTCCTGTTGGGTCAGCATCTAAAAAAAACATCACGTAATGATTTAACAAAGTGTGGAGTGATTTAAGCACACACAGGTTTCCTGAGAGAGGCCACATCGTCTCTGCACATACACATGCACTACAGCTATGAGAGTGAGAGTGATGATGGGGAGGTCAGGAGTGTGTGTGTGTGTGGGTGTGTGTGTGTGTGTGTTTGTGTGTGTGCATACACATGCACTACAGCTATGAGAGTGAGAGTGATGATGGGGAGGTCAGGAGTGTGTGTGTGTGTGTGTGTGTGTGTGTGAGAGTGAGAGAGAGAGAGAGAGAGAGAGAGAGAGAGAGAGAGAGAGGGGTCAGCATTTTAGTGTGCGGTGCCAGGGTTGGAAAACAGAGCTGTGGCTGGGTGAAGGAACACAAGGGAAGTGCTTGTGTAAGGCACAAAGGGCCACTCTCATGGCCTGGCCTCCCCTCTGCACCCCTCTCTAACCCTCCATCCCTGGGTATCTCATCTGCCTCTGACGCCTGTTTGTTTTAGTTTAAACCTGTCAGCCCTGCAGGCCTGCTGGGGGTGAGATCACATTGACAAGCAGAACAGGGTGGAGAGGTCACTGGCCACAGCTCCACACCTCCCTGGAGTCACAGTGCAGCTCCAGTCACACCAGTGTGTGTGACAGACTGAGGGTCAGCTGTTTGGTGTCTTTACAGGCGTTTCCACCAAACTTCTGGAGGTTTTACATCTCTGGGCGAAATGACAAAACTATTTGACATGCCTATGACACATGATATGCATCGTGCTATAAGGCTTTTGTGGTTCAAAGCCATGAAACGAAAAGATACCTTTATTTTAATACAATATTATTTACATTTGATTAAAATGCATTAATGAAAAGATTAAAGTTTTAGCAGAGTACAAAACTTTCTTCATTTCCAAGATTCTGAAACCATTTTAAATGAGAATGATTTCTTTTTATAATTGCATCTCATATAAAATTGAAGAATTGGGGGGGGGGAAATGTTACTCAGCAACATGCTTCACCTCGCTGCTTGTTGTTGTAATTGGTAGATAATCATAGGTTTTTAAAATGAAACAACACAGAGGGGTTGGTCTGTGCCGCTTGGCGTCTGCCAGATTGAGCTCCACCTCACTCATTCCTGGTCTGAAAAATACCTTCTCTGTGCAAAAAGAAATGCTATGTCAGTGATAAACGTGTTTCTAAAACTGCTTATTGGAAGGTAGTCAGTTTAAACAACCCGGACACTGCGGGCCTCTTGAGCAAGTCCCATACCCCTCAAGTGCTGAGTTGTATAATTAAGATAAATGTAAGTTTCTCTGATTAACGGTAACTGCCATATGCCATTAAATGTGAACGTAAAAACATTCCTGAAGCAAAGCTTTGACATAATCACAGGTCTGGATTTACTAGCGGATTTTGGGGTTTTCCCTTCATGCACCTTCCGGAGAACAAAAACGCCTCTGCCACATAGCCGATTAGTGGGTGCAACAGAAGGTGTGTCTTTAATGTATTTAATGGTGTCCTGTAATGCAACATAAGAAGCAGTAAGAAAAGTCAATCAACTGCCTTCAGATGTCTGAGTAGAAGGACAGGGCTGAGCTGGTTGAGTGGGTGAGAATTAACAGATGACAAAATTGTTAAGAAAATAGGGTGGGCAAAATATTTTTTTGGCTCATATATATAACAAACAAACTCCCACCAAGGATGCAAACACCAAAGTATCTTGATTTCATATCTTCACTGCAATTTATTACCTGTTTTCTGCATGCAGGTGGCCACTCGAACTGCACATCACTGCCCCTCTCCCACGGAGACATGATGAGGATGGACGAAGGCCGATTCCCAGCTATGGAGCTGAATAACAGGCGCCTCTCTGTTAAAAATTCCTTCTGCCGCAAGAATGGCATCTACACTCGGTTTGTAAAACGTAAACTATAATAAACCCATAACTTGTGACCAGTGTTTATACTCCAGTAAGTGAAATTATGGGATATTTAAACATATGCAATAACAAAATGAGATTATACGTCCTAGCAAAGTTTGGTTTACTTTGTATTCATTTTTTTAAGAAACACCAGAAATGAAAAAAAATTGCAGTGGAATTAATTTACAGAAGCAGACAGCCTAAGAAAGCAAGACTGGGACCTTGGGCCCACAGCTGATTTAAATTCAGCTTCCTGGCGTCCTTTAAATGTATTGAATGGAGAATTGGCTTCGATTCCAGTGGCAGTTGTTTCTTTCCACTCTCCATCTGTCAACCTAAAAGAAACTGAGGACCCAATCAGAAGCTGAGCTCTGGCCTCCCCTCCTACAACTGTCTCGTTTCTATTGACAGTCAAAGCGTGTCAAAAGCCGTGGGTGGATAAATATATCCGTGATGCGCTCAAGTCTCGCACTCTTGCTCACAACGCTGGACTCGCGTCCGGAGA
>JAOUQX010000019.1:10372822-10386051 GCA_028566295.1 Liobagrus marginatus | reverse complement strand
TATATATTTGTATATAAGTGATTCATTTGTTCAGATTAATGTAGCCTATAACAAGTGACTAGTGTTAAACTGAAACAGCAGCTTTGCCTACTCAATCCGCTGCAGGGCGAAATCAAGTATTTCGACATAAATACGAATAAACATTATGTACTCTGAATGGGTACCAATGCCGTGAGCCACGCTGTGAATAAATTCTCCATTGTCCTCGGGCTCGCTTTCTGCGCATGCGCACTGGAGGCGTGCCTCTGAAAGAACGACTGAGCTGCGCGAGCTTCTTTTCGAGCAGTTCGTGTACTGACTGGATGGCAATAATGATGCGTTTCTTTGGCGTATTTGGAGTTCGTTTTACTGTCGAAATTGACTAGTGATATGTATTTATGGTCGCTAGTTCACATATTTGCGAAAAAAGGAAGAATTTGTGAAGCGAACGTGAATAGTGAAGGAAGGAAACGAGTGAAGCTAGTCACCTGGGGATGAAAGTACAAACCGTCGGTTCCACGCGAAACGGAGAAAGGTACGTTACATGTTAATATTTTTTGACAGTAATTGTGTGTACAAACTTGAGGGATTTTTTCTGTTTTGTTGGCGTTTGTAGTCTTTTAAACGCTATTAAAAGAGCTCCGTTGGCTAGTTGGGTCGTTAAAGTTCAGTTAAAACCGTTGAATATTAAGTAGAGATACCCCGAAAGTCACAGACTACAAAAGTGCTTACTCATGGCGATGGGTCATTAAACATATTCTCGTTAAAACAAACCGGTCCTGCTCAGCCTGCTTTATTCATCCACTCTAGGTGTATTAATTGTCCTTAAAGGCCACTATGGCCCTATACCCATTATTGTTCTTAATCATTCTTTTTGTCGTTTCGTTTTTTGTTTTATTCCATGTGTTTTACGTGTTGGCCGATCCCTACTTGAATTAGACTAGGGTCAGTACATTATTATTAGTGACTAGTTGTTATAATACTGTAAAACGCAAAGAAGCCCTCAGCGGCTTTGTTTTAGGAGTTGAGTTCATCCGAAGTTAAGACGTCACAATGTTTCTCCAGTGGTGGTGTAAATCATTAACTGGGTGCTACAAGGTCATGGCTAAACTTGGGGAGAAAGAACGAGCAACCAGGAACCACCTGGTCTCATTTTGCCGACACTTAATGACCACAGCTTTTATTATAGTCCATTTATGTTGCTTGATTAAATTATCAAACGTTTTCTTGTTACTGAAGTGGTACTGTCAATTTTTGTACCTTTTTGTACGTACTGTGTCAAGCGGAGATTCATTGGTGGTTATGATCCAAATATGTGTCTTATCAATTGGAATAGTCCATTATATTCACATTGGACGTTTCATAGTAAAGCCAACAAGAGGACATAGTTTTTGTCCTTAAATTTAAGAGTGTAGTGTGCAAAAGTTCAACGACCGAAATGCTAGCAAAGTTTTATCACCATGTATTTGACAGACTGCGCATGAAGTATTTCAACCCTGTCTGTGTAAATGTACGAGCACTGAACTGAACTGTGAGCAGCAGGTCACAGTGTGCTTCTCTATCAGTTTTAAAAAGACGCCACCTATCTGTGCAAGTAATCACGTGTCTAAGTTCACCTCAAAGTTTTACATTATAAAGTGGCACTGTATATTTAGTATAATTGGATGCAGAGCTTTTAAAAGTCATTATGGTTCATTTATTTCCTTTTAATTTCTGTCGCGTTGTGTTCAGACCCCCTAAGAAGTTTCCAGTAATCAGCAGGCAAACTTTCCACAGTGCAGTCTTGAAAGCCGCTGTTTGAGCATTAGAGGTTACTGTAAACCTATTCATTTGTTGCTGTGCTCTGCTGCAGGCCACACCAACAGCTCTTATTACGAAGTATGATCACATGTACAACAGGAATAGGGAAAATGATATTTTGGCACTTATTCATATAAAACTAATGCTCTAATCTGAAACGCTGGGGTTATGAGTTATGAGTAGGGTTATATTCCTTTCTAGACGCTATGACTTATGCACCTCTGCTCTTGCCTTACAGCCAACCAATAAACTGTTGGTAGAAGGCTGAAAAAAAGATTCCAACTTCCTGCTGTTTTTCAACCTGGAGTCACCTTGCTTGGCGTTCATTATTTTGGAGTTTTCTGGTTGAAAATTGCACGGTTATTGCTTTTTTCTGTTCTTTCTGTCGCTATTGCAACTCCCGCTGCGCTCATGTGAACTGAATACTTGCTCGTTTAGCTAAATTCAAATTCATTAGCAACCGTAATCTGGTCTATCATATGCTGTTCACATGCCTGCTTCTGTAAAATAGTAACTGCTAAAATCAGATGCTGCTTATGTTCTTAGTTTGCACTGTCTTCAGCTTCTTTAACACACTAGTCTGAATTCCTAATGGCTGTCTAGGTTATTGAGACAAATCTACTATAATAATCAAACCATCCTAAAAATTTTGGAATTTTCTACTGCACAAACATTGTACTCATCCTAGATCAAGTTTTTAGTTTGCGTTGTTTGTGCCTGGGAGCACGTATTAGGCAAAAAAGAAGAGTGTCTATATAGCATGCAACTATTTTAATTCTACTGGCCGCATAAACAGGAATAAGAATAATTTGTTCTCCTTTTGTCTGCAGCTACCCTTCTGCCCAATTCTGCCTTAAGCAATAAATCACAGGGTTTATGAGACATAATTTACTAATTCGGCCAAAGTAATATTCTTGATGTGTATGTCCAGACTATGGCAATCCTCTGAGCCACAGGCTTCTCAAACCTTATATAACCCTGCTACCTGAGAGCAAGGTCAGCCGTCCTCATCCAATTGCTGGATCATTTTTCAGTCGGTGAAAGACTCCAGTAATGTTTCCACACATTGATTGTGTCGCGTTTCTTATGGTTACGAGATAATGTGATTTTAGTATTATGAGCTAAAGTATGGCAGCAAAGCTATTGTTTTTTCCACAGGTTCCAGTCTGTTGCTGCTGTGTTTGAGTACCAGAGTGCACTGATGTGTTTATATGTAAACCCAGCTTTTCATTTAATTCAGCGAACCAAACATTCGTGATTCTTATCGGTTTCGTAAATGAGCACTACAGCTTTGTCGGTTTGCTGTTATGCAAGAAGTCGTCCCTCTTGTCACTTATGTCGACACCAAGATGGTGTTCACAGCTGGAGTGAAGTTGAAGGTGTCCTCAATCATGCATCTGTTGGTGTTTTAGAAGCCCAGCGTATATAGGACATGGCAGAATTGGTTAAAAGGAAACGCTTATGCCAGTGCTTTTACCCTGCAGAGAAACATGCAGAGCAGCGTTTCTATCTATTTTGTTTAATAAAATTGATTTAAATGAGATGTACTGTTCTATTATTATACTGAAGCTTGCCAGGTGCAGATTAACTTTAATGCGTTTGATTTTATAGCATTATGAAAGCATGCAGGTGTATAAATGCACTATAAGTTTGGGTTCTGCTAATGGTATTTTTTTGCACATATTGCACAAAGTATAATGTACACTTCATACATATTAATTAAATTTAATTCACAGCACCTGTACTTTACATGATTAATTCATCCCTCATGCTATTTATACAGTTTAAACCTCTGCTGTACAATATTGTACGTATTTATTTATGCTTTAACCCACTACTGTACAATATAGCGATATTCTCTTCTTCTGTAAATTGTTCTTCCCCCCCCCCCCCCTTTCTTGCAAGTGAATTTTGGTCCTATGCATGTGACAAACAAACCTTTTACTGACTGACCTGAGCGATGTCACTTTAAAAAAATGCTGCATCTAAATTGTTACAGTAAAAACAATGTACCAAAAAATATTCTAGCCAGATATAGTCAGATAGATATATTCTATATATCCGCTCTGGCACAAATATGCTGAATGAACAGATAGAGGTCAGTTCATTTTCTGTGGTTAGGCATATTAACACAAAGAATTGCACCTTTGATCCACCAAATATGTGCAGCCGTTTGAGACAACACCTCGAATGTCACTGCAGCTGAACTGGTCAACAATGTCAAAAGGCTTGATTTAACCAAAACTAAAGGTTTCTGCCAGTACTGCACTTCAACATGTATACTTCAGAACAAAACAAATACACCATATGATCACACTGTATGTTCATACCTGACCATTACACCCATATGCGGGCCTTTCCCAATTTATTGTCAGAACATGTATAGAATGTCTTCTGTAGCAATAAGAATCCCCCTTTACTGGAAATATGGGCTCAGACATGTTACAGCATGACACTGCCCATGTGTACAAAGAGCGGTTACTACATGCGTGATTGGTGAATGGTGGAAACAGTGGTTTGGAAGAGATCAAATGGCTTCTGGGGAACCTTGGCCTCAACCCAATGAGCCCCTTTGGGATTAACTGGAATGCTGGCTGGGTCCTAGACTTCCTCATTCATTAGGAGTATTATTGGTCACATGGTTTTAACCATTTTTTACTGTGTATATTTGTTATATTCAAATTCAAATCTTACTTATCACGTACACATGTATGCAGTGAAACGTTTTTATTCTGCATATCCCAGCTTAGAGCACAGGGTCAGCCAGAACGTGCAGTGCTCCTGGAGCAACTGAGGTTAAGGGCCTTGCTCAAGGACACAATGATGGTAGCTTGCCTGGTGAGAGACTTAAACCCCAACCGTCTCTGATCACCACCTGAATGCCATCCCAACAAACTCATTCTGGCCAGAAGAGCAGACTAATATCAGCAACTCTCAAACAAAATCAGCCCTATCTTCAATGCTAGAAGCTGGCCTCATGATTGTGTATGCCCATGGAGTTGTTTGTTTAGAGTGTGATCATAAAAGCTGTAAATGTGTTTGTGAGGTTGTGTCCAGGAAGGGTGGTGACAGATTTCCTGCTAACTTTGGAGAGTACCCATTTGGTAATTGGCTTTTCTTGTCTGACCTCCCCCACTCCACATCAAGCCCATGGGATGCTTGTGTATGCACACTATTGCTCCCAGTAGGGCTGTGGTTGGGCAAAGGGGGTTGGTGTGCTGGGTTCTAGCCTGGAAAAAACGCTTCACATGTGAGCTTGATCATCCCCTCCCCCCTGATATTTTCCTGCTCTAGACTAGATAATGGGTTGCTTCCAAACCTAATGTGCATTCACATGCACTAGATACAGCAAGGGAAAATCCAATGGCAGAACATGGTGAGACAAATAAGATGTCGGTCAGAATTGTAGTGCATATCTTCACAAGTACACCAAAAAACTGCACCAGTTGTAGCCTGGGTGTCCGATGTGTTCACAAAAATCGTCATTTCTGAGTGCTGAGCCGTTTTAGTTCTTCACAGCATCAGTAATATTGAGCACCTTTATTATCTTGCTTTAAGTGTAAGCTGTTCAAAATATCTTGCTTCTATCGACTGGGTCGTCTAATTTATTTGTATGTGCATTTTTTTTTCTCTTCATTTAAGCTACCGTATTTTCCGGCCGTATTTTTCGTATAAGACGACCGGCGTCACAACCTATTTAAAGCCCAGTATCCCTGTTTACCGGTTACGAAGTGTTGTTCGTTCACAGATCATACCAAGCTCCGTTCATCTTTCTGCTAAACCTCTTAACGGCAGCTTATTAGTTATATTACCGACCTAACCAGCCGCTATGTGTTGGTTAAAATGCCCCCGTTAGTAATAACGACTTGCACACAACTACGAAGTATTGTTCATTCACAGATCATACCAAGCTCCGTTCATCTTTCTGCTAAACCTCTTAACGCCAGCTTATTGGTTATATTACCGACCTAACCAGCCGCTATGTGTTGCTTAAATCGCCCTTTATTAATAACGCCTTACACGCCACGCTAGTCGCGCTAACCGGCAATGCTGCATACATGGATTACGAGGTAAAGCTCTGTTTACGTAAACTTCTGCATTCTCTCTCTCGCGTGAGTCATAGTCATGAGTATGACTGAGTTATAGTATCGCGAGAACACGGTCCGTCGCGAAAGAGAGAATGCGGAAGCTTATGTAAACAGAGATTTACCTCGTAATCCACGGCATCGTTGTATGTTCACCTCCACGTTAAGAAAAATAAATAACCTCAGTGTTATGGTTAACCGTGTCCGTCCTTCTAGACCGAGACAATATTCTGATCATTCAGCAACAGAGTGCGTCGCCGTTCCTCATGATTGGCTGAGCAGCGTGCACTGTATACAGCATTGCCGAGCACACGGTAGGATTCTTAACATGTTTTTTGGCGACTTCTTCATCCCCCCCCCCTTTGGTATTATCATTTGGGCGTAGAAAGCCGTCTTATACGCCGGAAAATACGGTACTTAAACAAGTCTTCAAAGTTTAAAGTTAAGTTTACTGGTCACATGCACATCATACAGTACAACATACAGTGAAATTCTTTGATTCCGCATATCCCAGCATACAAATTTGAATGCTGGGGTCAGAGCGCAGGGTCAGCCAGAAGGAGCGGCGCCCCTGGAGCAGGTGAGGTTAAGGGCCTTGCTCAAGAACCCAATGACGGTGGCTTGCCTGGTGTGGGACTTGAACCCCCGACCCTCTGATCACTGACCCAGAGCCTTATACCACTGAGCCACCAGCCACCCCATCTTACAAGTTTATACTGTTGTCTTTTCTAAGCAAGAAACCTCATCTGCTTTACAACATGGTTAACCTCCGCTTTCTCTGGCCTAACTTCATGTATCTACTTACGATAAGCCTAGTCGTTAATCTGTAGGAGTAAACGTAGCATGCATCAGGATGGAAATGTCATCTGCAGACAAGTTCACAAGTTGAGTGAGGCTACTAAGAAGGGGACACCAAGCAGCTTATTCAGATTCATACCCAATCCCATGTGTACAAAACTATCTAAACAAATTTGGTGGTATCTTTGCATGTCAACTGCCAGACACACAATGATATCTGATTGTCTTGTCCCCTGCAGATATTTTATAGGTCGGTGTTGCTCATTACTTCAGTACTATCCCTACATAAGCAAATTTCTAGGGAGAGTGTAATGTAATTTACTTTTTAGGATACTGTGGATACACAGTATATCACATGCATTATTGTATTGTGTAGCCTAATTAAAAACAGTACCTTTTGAGAAATATTTTATTAGTGCTCGTCTGATTTCACTGCAAATTAATGTGCAATTAATATAAATTATTCTAAAATGCATCTCGTGCATGCCATCTCTGTTGGATATTGATAGAAAAGCTTAGATATATCAGGTACCATAAGCATTCTTGTTGGAAATGATCTTTTCTTTTTCTTTAGCAATCAGACATAGACATAGACATAGAAAGACACTAGTATAGGAGAGCAGCAATAATCCCAGTCATTACATTTGCTGAATGAAAGCTGCTTTCGATCCATAAATAAATGATGGACAGCCCAAGGGCATGACCCTGCCTGTTTTTTTTTTTTGCTAAGTGCTGATGGTGCTGCTCTCATGTTGAGAGGAGTCTGTCTTCACTCCAGGTGTGAGGGAAGGGGGTACTGAGACTGCTGTGCTCTTCAGGACTCCACGTTGGCTACCTTATCTCCAATGAATGGCCTCAAACACTCTTAAGATGATTCTTATCTCTGTAATCCCATTAAGTGCTCTTTATACAGTTGGAAAGCAGTGACGTGTTAAGCTTTGTCAAGTGTGCGCGTGCGCGTGCGCGTACATGCGTGTGCACTTGTATGATGTAGAATTCTTGTTTGCCATAACACATCAAGCCACTGTCATAGTTTTCCATGTAATGTTGACCGTTATAGGCCAGTATTGTGGCTTGTGGAATGTTGCCAAACAAATAATCCTACCTACCATGATCATACTACCTGGAATCTGTTTTTAAAGATCTGTTTTGAACAAAAAGTGTCTGCTTACATTCTTTTTGTTGTAAGAATTAGTGGAGACGGCTCAGTTTTCTTTGTGTCCTTGTGTGCTGTGGTGTAGGCAAAATAATTTCTCATTTCTGTTCAGATCTGTGACCTCATTGGTTTGGGTTTTTACCTGCTTTTATTGTGGAGATAAAAACAGTCCTTCCGCTCTATTTCAGGTGTTGGACACGTACTCCAAATATATGCAAAATATATACAAACTGTAAGGTTTAATAAAACCGTATAACTGTAGTAAGTTTCAGTGTCACACAGGATGTAGCACAGGATTGTAACATTGTAAGACATTTAGTCATTGCGTCATACCCATGAACACTTTGCCACACACTCCTGTATGTCAGCTACTTGAAAAATGCTTCAGTGCCATTGCTCAAATTTGTCAAATCAAGAACATTTTTGTACATCAGGATAATTCTTTCTATAAGCCAACATTTACATTTCTGTCTGTTGGCAGCCTTTATTCAGAGGAACTTATTTCATTTTTTTTTAACCAAGCATTTGAGGGTTAACGCCGTTGCTCAGTGGGTCTTTTTTTAAAAGCCAGATGTCTGTAGTCATAGGAAGACGTGCTTATAGATATTTGCAACACTCCCCGTTGACACTATGATGTGTATATTTGTGAACTCGGCTGCACCGGGTCAGAGATTAGTATGCAAATGGTCTTTTAGGCTGTGGAGGAAATGGCGGATGGATGGAGGAAGAAGTGTTCAGTCTGTAAGGGAGCGAAGAAAGCCATATGCTTCCCCTGCGTTGTGCTGCTACGGACCTCAATGTCAGGAGGGGCTGTTTATAAAGTTACTGGCTACATCCGAGGCCTTTAGTTTCCCACGAAGCCTTCTCATGCTCCCCATACTCCCCTCATTTTCACACAGAGCTATAAATAAGGCCCACTGCCCCAATCTGATAGCACAACTATGAAAAAGGGCTCTGGAATGAACACAATTTAGCTGTGATTATTAGCCCTTCCAGTAAATCACGGTAACGGGTTGTTGCTTAAGGAGCAATGT
This sequence comes from Liobagrus marginatus, assembly GCA_028566295.1. NCBI lineage: Eukaryota > Metazoa > Chordata > Actinopteri > Siluriformes > Amblycipitidae > Liobagrus > Liobagrus marginatus. Next base: position 10,377,199 of record JAOUQX010000019.1, on the reverse strand, counting down.
ACGAGTCAAACACGAGAGAGAGAGAGAGGAAAATTTAATAAAGATTGGGTGGGGGTTAACACTTACAGAGGTTTTTAGGCGTTCCATTGGGAATTAAGACTTTCAGTCATTCATGACCTGCTTGTTTCTCCTTATGCAGCTTATGCAACCTAGTAGCTCTACATCACATAGCCTTGCCATTCTTTGTTTGGTACACATTATGGTATATTGTATTGTAATGTATGGTATTTAATTAATAGCTATGTATATATTTGTTGTGCATGTTTGTTTAGGAGGCCTCCCTTCCTCATCTCCATTGCCTCTTTTTATTTTCACTTACCAATTGGAAAGGCAATGTACTTGGAATATCAACGGTGTTAATTTTCGGAACTGGCTGTTTCATTGTATTTTGTGGCTCTGATTATAGTAGGCATATAAACTCTGTGCTATTGTGGAAATAAATCAGTAGAATAAATTAACCGCTCTTGTAACATGCGCTCAAGTTGAATGCAAACTGTGTCAACAACAACGAGCTGTTTTGTTGAAATGAGCATTGTTTTTGTTCCAATGATAAGTTGTATAACGTGTACAAAAAACTAGCAGCATAATGTCCTCAGGGCTTAAGGTGTAAGACTAGACACACTGACTGACTATTGCCTTTGAGCATAGCAAGCATGTTTTCTGTTGCTTTAAAAAGAAGCCACAAGCAATGACAACAGGAAGCACTTTCGTGTTCCAAGCTGCACGGTGGTGTTGTGGCAACAAGAACAGGTAATCAGCTCATCAGGAAGTGAGGGCAGTGTTGACAGACGAAGAAACAAAAAGAGCAAGGTCCGTGTCTGATGGAACACCACCCGAGATGACTTCACTCTGTCAATGTTTTTCTAAAAAAAATAGAGCACTGATAAATATTTCATAAGCATCAGGTGGAGAAACGGGTTTGGCCTGCTTAGCACTCTGCTTTTTTTTTTTTTTTTTTTTTTTTTTTTTTTTTTTTTTTTTTTAAATATTCATTTGAAAGGCTGATTAACAGTGCTTACACTATACTACCATTCATATAGGATATGAGTATTGGACATGGCTCCAGGATGATGATTTGCATATGTCATACACTTTCTGTACAGAATGTATTTACTGTGTATGCAGGGACCATACACCAAAAGTTGAATACATATTCACTTCTATCATGATTTTAATACTTTCTTCGGACCATTTTAATCTATGAATTTCGTTCCGCTGAATTTGACTCACCTTGTGCTCAAATCATTTCAAGGACACATGTCCATAACAGCCGTGAGCTTGTACCTGTGATAGGAAGTTAGTAACTTGCCACAAAACCCCCGGAAGTGTTGGTTCTCTGACAATCTTTTTAGATTTTTTCTGATTAATTGTTCTGCAATGTAAACCCTGAACATGTTTGCTACAAGTTTCTTTTCATTGTAGATGACTTAAATAAGTGCTACCTTAATCTCTTTTTCTCAGGATGGGACAAAATCGTAGGCCTCCGATTTGACCTACATTATAATAACATTCAGTGAATCATCCAAGCAACAGATACATTTATACATTAACATTATCATTATAGCCAGACAGGATTGTACACTTGACTTAGAATAGATCAAATGCACTGTTCTACCTTGGGTTTTTTCCACCAAGGTCCTCATAGTCATTGTAAGCAACCTGAAACTTGTATAGGCTCTCTTTTTTTAAACTTAACCCACAAGGGAGCAGTATAGAAAGATGTACAACATGCTCTAAAGTTTTATTAAAACAAGAAAAAGTGTAGAAACTAGTGAATTAGGCTGTCCCTTTTCATTTAAATTTTTTTAACTTGCATTCTTATAGAACACTAAGATTATTGTACATTGTACCCAAGGATAATGAACACTGTCTCATTGGTCAGCCAGGCTGGATGCACTACTCCTTCCGCCACAACTCTGTGTCAGTTCTGTGTTCTTATCTTATCCTAGTATTGACTAAATCCTCTGGACTGCTCAAATCAAAGGTTCAAGCTGTGGACTCTGGGGAATGGCCCAGCAAGTTGTTTCTGTCTGACTCATACAGGGGCAGTTATACAGCATTCTGGTGCTTTTAATGGTATACCAGCCTTTCTTGGAGATAAGACATCTTGGAACTGTTCCACCACTGACTCTTGACTACACCAAAGTGTAATGAAACCGTAGCAGCGGAATGCACTTCGCTTAATTGTGTTTGGCTTTTAAGCTGTCTGGTTTTTGAGATTTTGAATATCTGTTGTTGTTGTTTTGTTTTTTTTTTGCTCAGATGCTTATAGTATCTTTTTCTTTCTGTCCACAGGTTCAACAAACTCACTGGAATCTTCATGTGCTTTTGAGGTTAACTATTCATCCAAGATACAAATTAACTCCTGGATTTATCCATTAGTTGGGAGTATAAATTTGCAAAGATGCCCATCTTGAAGCAACTCGTGTCAAGCTCATCTCAGACCAAGCGACGCTCTCGCATGGATCTTACCACAGAGATGATTAGTGCTCCATTGGGAGACTTCCGTCACACTATGCATGTGGGCAGAGGGGGTGATGCTTTTGGGGACACCTCCTTTCTCAGCAGCCGCTCTGGTGAGGCGCCACCGGATGCGACTTCTAATCCCCGCTCTCCCAAGTTGGGTCTACTGTCCAAAACCTTCAGAAGCAGCAAGCGGTCTCAGTCTGTTACTCGAGTAGACCAGCAGGACAATGCACAGCTGCCCCCAAGTGGCTCGCCAACATATGTGAAGAATGCCCTGTCACTGCCTTTTCTGAACAATGAAGGTGGGGATTCTGAAGGCAGCCAGTTTCTCAAGAGCCTAGCCTCTAGTCCCTTGAAGCAGCAGACTTCTAATGGAGCAACTGCTCATGGCCTAGACCTGGAGCTCCATGAGAGATCCTTTGGTGTGCTGACCGACTTGCGACCTTCTCAATCCTATAATGGAGGAGGCATGAAGCATGCAGAGTCAGTTATGTCATTTCATGTGGACCTGGGGCCTTCTATGCTAGGAGATATTTTAGGCGTCATGGAAAAGGACGATGATGACTTGGGCTTTGAGGAGGGCAAAAACAGCGACGGACGGGCTTCCCCATTTCTCAGCCACCAGGGATTAGAGGAGGAGAGAATTAGTGAAGTGGCAGTGAAAGTAAAAGACGAGGACCAAGAGATGGACCTGGAGGTGGACAATGAGTCTACTTTTCATGCATCCAGTTCAGTAGATCTAGAAATTACAAGTGAGGGCATTAGCACTCCTGAGCCTCAACACAAACATCTGCAGCACTCTGACAGTTGCTCTGTCTCCAGCTCAGGCTCCCATGTCATTGAGGACAAACAGATCTTTCAGCCTTATCAAGACGCCCTGGGCAGTGCCAACTACAGCTACCATCATGGAGAGGAAGGAGCCTTCTCTTCCTTCTTGGAGGATGAGGATGATGAAATCCGTGTCTGAAACTATAAACCTTGTGTCCAGCGTTAGAGAGATGTAAGCAATTCTGGCACAATATTAATGAAACGGCAAGTCAGCAACTAGCTTCTGCACCTGTGAGAAAATGAGGTTTTTTTTTCTGCCATTAGATACTGCTGTGAGCGAAGATGAAGAAATCATATAACCTTGTCAACATGAGCTCAGTTGCCTTTGCATTTTCGGACTCCATCGTTGGGTATTTGTGTGTAAAGTTTTTTTTGGTCATGTATATACTGTTGCTGGCTAATGGTTTCTCCTGATGCACGGTTATTTTCACTACACAATAAGCATGTTCTTTGCTGGAGGTTTGAAGGATCACGCAGCTAACGCTGGTATGCCCACAGAACATAGTACGTGTCTGTTTAGCATGTGGATGAGTGCAAAAAACTTTGCCCATAATTACAACATTGTAGTGAGAGTGAAGGTTTTTGGTTACACATCCTATTCGACACTGTTATTAGGGCAGCTGACAGAGAAGGATGGGAAACGATTCTGTAATAAAGATAGCATAACCAGAAACTGAAAAGAGGGTGCAGTGGCAGATGTTTTGTGTTCCGTTTTCCCGCCGTTAACTGCCTGTAATTCTGTGTCAGCAGTGGTGACAGCTGGGAAGCTTCATTTTAAGTGGGATTCACGTTTGTAAAATATTTTGTATACTCGTTGCTTGTGTGGCGTCCTTATCTCACCACTTCCTTTTTTGTCATGTGACCGTAACTGTATAGCTCTGAAGCTAGATGTGTAAGAAGATGGAGAAGTTTTGCTGTGTCTGTGTATGAAGTCGTAAGTCGGGCTGCCTGAAACTGGGTGGAAATCAGGTTCTAATACTTGCCATTATAGAAAATAAGAAGACAATGCAGTAATTTAGTTAAACTGGATTTTGGTTTGAGAGGCAGTGAATTTCATTCAGCGCCGCCGTAAAGAGTTAAAAT
>JAOUQX010000019.1:10277439-10289207 GCA_028566295.1 Liobagrus marginatus | reverse complement strand
ACACACACACACACACACACACACACACACACACACACACACACACACACACACACACACACACACACACACATAGTGGTACAATCAGTTTAATGTCCCAGTGACGTTATACTAAATATAAATGCTCTTGGTCCCTTGTCCAGTCAAATTAGTGGACCTAAACTGCCTATTGTACAATTGTGTTCAACACATTTAGTGTTTCCCATCACACATGTCCCTAATTATCTGTAATGCACTGGGGGAATAAAATTGCAATTTCCTGCAGAGGATATGTGTGAGTATGTCAGAGAGAATGTCTGTGACTTTGTTTTGGCTTACCATGAGCTCACTGGTTGTGTATTTGCAGCCCTTGGTCTCATTCATGTGATGTTGCTGGTGTTTGTGTGATTAGTGGGGAGGAATTGCAGTGTATTCATTCCCTCAGGAAGGGTGGCAGCCAGCATCCCTTTTTCCCAAAAGGGCCTCCTCACACACTACAAGGGAATTCTTTTTTATTCATCCCACGAAACCCCTTAGTCGCTAGATGCTTAACACAGGAGACCGATACTGCCGACGTGATAACTGCACAATACAAAATTCTAAATAATTGTGGTTAAATGTTATTTTGATAACGACCAATCCAACCACAACATTCGCGGCCAAACATTTATTTGGTACTCCAAAAATAATTCCTTGCAGCTGTTATATAAAAATTAAAATACACTTATAGAAAAATTCATTCACTCATCCATTCATTGTCTAGCACTTATCCTGTTTAGGGTCACAGGGCGCTGGAGTCTATCCCAGCTAACTTAGGGTGTGAGGTGGGGTACATCCTGGACAATCACCAGTTAATCTTAAAGAGAGAAACCATTTACACACTTCTATGGACAATTTAGAGTAGCCAATTCACCTATGCCCAATCACATGTGTTTGGAGGTAGGAGGAAACCGGTGTACTGGGGGAAAACTCAGTGAGAACATGCAAGCTACACACAGAAAGACCCCAAGCCATGACCTTCTTGCTGTGAGGCAGGATTGCAAACCACGCTGCCACTGTGCTGCCTATACAAAAACTAGACATAAAAAAATACGGCACTTAGGAACTGACAAAATTGTTTGCAATCAACCGTTATTCATTCATTGTCTACCACTTATCATGTTCAGCATCGACGGATCGTTGGAGTTTATCTGAGCTAACTTAGGGCGCGAGGTGGGGTACACCCTGGACAATCGGCAGTTAATCACAGGGCTTGCAATCAACCTACTTTCTTCAACAAATCTTTAGCAAAGTTGTGATTTAGCATTGTGTGAGTGAAGATTCTTGGTTATCTTCAGTAAAGTTTCCCCATGGCCTGCATAATATCATCCTCCTTAGTCTTGTCTAGCTGATGTGCATTTTGGCTTTCTTACATTTTTGAGTATTACCATTTCTAGTATTATTTACTGTTGTGGGATGTTTGTTAAGCAATCTTACTTTATTGCTAATAGAATCAATCTATGGGGCGGAGTGTTATGGGGCAGGTTTGGAATTTGTGTTCAGCCACATAGCTGTCTTTATGTATTCCACCATGCTGCAGGGCACTTTGGTTTTCTCCCCAGTCTAAAGACATGTGCTCTAGCTTTTTTGTGCACGCCAAGCTGTCTGCAGTGTGTTTGCGAGCTGGGCGATGGGTTGGCATCTTGTCTAGAGTGTGTCTTGAGTCCACTGGCAGAGTTTCCAGATTCCCTGAGTAGGTGCATGAGAGGAAGTGAATGAATAACAGGTACAAACACCAAGCTCTTTTTTTTTAACGACCCAAAGCTAATCGGAGAATAATGTGCAGTTTTTGTTGTTACTAAGAAACCCTCAAAGGCTTTTGACAAAATGCATGAGGAAGTAAGTGTCATGCAGCTTGCAGCAAGTTGGAATGCAGTACATAAAGTATTTTATATGTGTCTTGCAGTGTATACACAGGTTCAGTACAACCCAGCAAAGAGCGGTCCGATCGCAACGTCATGTCCCTGGCAGAAATGAATCACAATAGGACGGCGTAAATGGATGAAAATATGTAACACAAAACATTTCCTAAAAATGCATTCAGATACGTTTGTACATGTGTACGGTTCTCGTGGGTTGCATGTTTAATTGTTACTTTGAAAGATGTCCGTTCAACTTACATTTCATTTCATAACTATTTTTCAGCCATGATGGGACGAGTCTGAGGGAGCTCTTTTCATTGGTCAGTAAAATCTCCGAATGTTTGCTGGGAACTTGCTTGCATTAATAGAACTTAAACTTGGTTCAGTATTCATGTTTATCACCAGCCTACGTTAAAAATGTCCGATTAAGGCCCTAGAGCATTAAATGTGTTTTACGCACAGAAACGCTTAGCTGTGAGATTAATATGTATAATATCATATCATATAATATCATATAATATTATATAAAGTGTGATTAAAATAAAAAAATCCGTCTTTGATGATTTCTTTGAATGTATGTGCACTTTGTCTTGCAGAGGTTTGGCTTTGTTATGCGCAATGAGCTTAGCTTCAAAAACAGTAACTGTGTTTTGTGTCAGTTGAAGTATTTGGTAAATATAATAACAATAATTTGCAAAATGACTTTTGGTTAGGAATAGGTTTAGTGTTGAGAACGATCACTAATGCATTTTAGCAGTGTATACCATACCCGTATATTGACTGATCAGTAATGCCCTTTTCTTCTGTGCCTAACCTTTAAAGCACAACACAGCAGAATATCAGGCAACATTATCTTGCAGCTCTATCTGATATGTCACAGGGACAGTATCTTTTTTCAGCGATTCCAGCTACCACTCTCTCTCTCTCTCTCTCTCTCTCTCTCTCTCTCTCTCTCGCTCGCTCGCTCTGCAGTGTCCTAGTTTCGAATCTGCCAGTAGCTCCTCCTCTCTCTTTTCTCTTCATTTTTCTCATCTTTTACGTTACAATTCAGTCTTATTTATATAGCACCTTTAACAAATGGACATTTGTCTCAAAGCAGCCTTACCGAACATTCTCCTCATCATCCTCCTCCACTTCATCCCTGTCTTCTTTTCTCCTACATGGAGGAGGCTTGCAGGTATGCAAAGTCAGCAGCATCATGCAGTCCCTCATACACCCCGATGGGCTCCTCTGCATGGCATTACTGATGTGATACAGTCTGTTTGTGCAGCGTACATACCTACAGAGGCTCTGAAGAACACTAATGATTTGTGACACTTATAGGGTATAACTTTCCTGCTCTGTGTGTGTTGGTTAAGGACGTGTAAAAATGTTAGTGTATGAGTAATAAGTAACAGGACAATGCACAAAAGGTGTTTTTTTTCCCCATAAGAGCAGTAAGTATTATATTCATTTTATGCCGAAACTAAAATATTTGATTAATTCATGAATTAGACGTTCAATTTTTTATATGTTTAAGTAGTAAGAACTCATTTCTGTTTTCCTTTGCAATATAGCAGCTATAACGTTTTTTCTGTTAGCAGTCTCAGTTTGCTGTTTTTTTCCACCCACAAATGCAGTTTGACATGTTACTAAAATCTTTAAAAGTTATATAGCATTATATACCTGCTTATGTGGGACGTCCATCTTTATATATATCGTATACACCGCTTTGTAATTGAATGATTATTTAAATCAATGAAGACGTGTTAGAACAAACGTGTAATATAAACCGATACCTAGCATCAACGATTCTCAGAGCATTTTTTTATTAAAAAGTATCTGACATAATACGACCAATCAGATTTGAGAATAAAATGAAACAATTCAAGGTATTTAATTAGTTTGGTGTGTAACACTCAAGTGTAGGTTGGAAGCAGGAGATTTTTTTTTTCTGATTTTATATAAACCTAATTGGTTTTCCAAGTCCAACAAATTGCTAAATAATTCTTTATTCTCTTTCTTACAAGAAAGACTAAAAGTTGATGCAAACGCATATTTTAAAATAATTGCTCTCGTGCAGCGCAGGGAATTTGAACTATTGGCCCTATATGAATATTAATCAGTGTTACTCGTGTAAAACATGATTCAAAGGTCGGTTTAATTAATGCTGCATTTTCACAGCATATTACATGCACTGTGTGGCCGTGCTGTTCTGAGGATGTCTGCGTTTGTGCCACTGACTTTTAAATATGAAACAGCAGGCTATAAAAAATTATTTTGCAAAAAATATCATAGGAGCAAATAAAGTCTTATGAAGTATGTTAGTACATTGTCCGTTCCGAGGGATAAGTAACGTGGCAAAAATATCATATCACAATACATGGCAATACAAGATATACATTACGATATTTAGACCTGCTAATTGGCAGCAAAACAATTTTTTATAGAAAAATAATATCATTAATAATATAATTAAATTCAACAAACTAAATTAATTACCAAATTATTCATTTTTTTTATATTTTAATATTTACAGCACAAGAATGAGAAAAAAGAGGTTAGTGCAAACATTTTTAATGTCAAATGAATGAATGTTTAATGTCAGCCAGGTAGCAGAGGATTCCAGGCCAAGTTTGTTTTATTTTGCCCAAATAAAAAATGTACTGTAGATCCGAAAAGCCCCGAGTGGAAATGGCCATAATTAAGGTGTTCGGTTAAGGTAACCAATAGTGTGGTGTTTTAATTCTGTGCCAAAAGTTACATTTAGTGTAAGACAAAATGATGCCATTACTTTTTTGCTATTGGAGATATTACTTCTTAGATAACAGTGTAAAGACACAGACACTCAAAAAAGGCTACTGTAAATGTTTGAAAATTTAAATCAATATTACATCAGTATGTCCCAGCGCTACAAATTAGATTTATTATTAACAGAAAATTAGTATGTAGATGTGATAACTCAGTGGTTACACTACCAATGCTGGGCCCCTGAGCAAGGCCCTTAACCCTAAACTCCCTAAACTACTTGGTTGGATAAATGGAAATCGTTCTGGGAAAGAGCGTCTGGCAACCCTAATTCTGTAAAATGTAACGTAAATATAAGTAACTTTTTTTTTTTTTTTACCAGATTAAGCAATTTTTAGCATTCTAAGGCAGTGTAAAATGTATTTTCTTCAAAATTAAGTGTAGCCTTCGTTTACCGTTACATTGTACAGTGAAATTCTGATAGTGATTCTGATGGTGTTTTAACAACTTACCATATGATATATGTGAGCAATCATCGGTAGCTTTTTACTATAGTTGTATAATGTATATTATATGCTATATAGGCTCTGTTTGACAAAAACATACTGATTGTTGGAAACTAAACATCCTCTCCCATTAGTCCAGATGACTTATTTATCTAGCCATGACGGCTATCTGGTTTTGTCTGTTTCTACCAATTAGTTTAAAGCTGTCTGGTATTTGAGCTTGCATAAATATAATGGATCTAAAGGTCTTCACTGTCAGTGATGCATTTTACAGACACTGTCTCAGCCCCAGACACATTAAATCTTTGAATAACTGGCACTGTAAATTAACAATCATGACAACACAGACATTTCATTTTGCCTGGCACCACCATCATCAATTTCCATCCACCCTGAGCTCTTCTTCCTCTGGAAAGGCCAGTTCAGTCTGTCACTTCCTTCTGGCTCTAAGTCATCTGCTACAATTCTTCAGTAGTGTATTCTGCTACAAAATGATATGTCTAGGGACAAAGTTGGAAAAAAATAATCTTCATATTCATAGCAAAAGAGCTGCAGATAAATAAACCTAAACCGTAACAAAGGAGCTTTCATTGTGTTGATCGGCTCAAGCTGGCCGTTATAGTGTTAGAAAAGAGTGCACATGAATTTGTGTGGAAATATGTAACCAACAGATATTTGTTTATTCAAAATTTACATTCACAGTAATCGTTTTAGAGCATCTTAGTTATATTTTCTGCAGCTCTAATTCAAAAGAAGTACACCATATTTACATCGATGCCACGAGTTAAAATCCAACCACCACTTTTTTTTTCATATCCTATTTATCACATACACGCAGTGAAATGTTTTTATTCCGCACATCCCAGCATATGAATTTGAACGCTGGGGTCAGAGCACAGGGTCAGCCAGAATGAACGGCACTCCTAGAGCAAGTGAGGTTAAGGGCCTTGCTCAAGGACCCAATGATGGTGGCTTGCCTGGTGCAAGACTTGAACCCCCGACCCTCTGATCACTGACCCAGAGCCTTTTACCATTGAGCCAACACCACCCACCATATGGAAATCACCATGACCAATGGATTTAATTCATAGATACTTCAATTCAATTGCACTTTATACACTAAACATTGTCCCAAAGCAGCTTCACAGAAGATAAAGAATGAATAAGAATAAGTAAAATTCTGAAACGTATCCCAATGAGCAAGCCTGAGGAGACAGCGGCAAGGAAAAACTCCCTAATATGATGCTAGGAAGAAACCTTGGGAGGAACCAGACTCAAGGGGAAACCCATCCTCATGTGGGTAACTAGATAGTGAGTGTATTACACCACACTCCATTGAGTTCAAAGTTTTGTCACATAAAACTCATACATGCAGTAAAATGCGTTTATGACTGACCAAAATAATAAAATGGTGAAAATAGAAATGAAACAAAAATACTTCACTTTAGTGTAAAGGAAGCATTTTTTTTTTGCGCTATACAAACTAGAACCATGTTTAATTACTCATTTTTTCATAATCTGCCTTTTAGACTCACTGTAAAAATGCCTAATGGTTATTTTTATTATATTATTTATAGTTCATTTTTTATATCATTGGCATTTTTATATTGTTAGTTGTTTATATTATTATCTATTTAAATTAGCTAAATATTGTAGGAGTATATTTTTAGCCGTACACATTTCTCAGCCAAGTAAAATCACAAAAAGATTAAAATTGATAGATAATTAATAATAGATAGATAGATGATGATAATAATAATATAATATAGAAATTTATAAATAATAGATCATTAATTGACAAAATAGATTGAAATGAATAGGTGTGAAAGCACATCTTATTATGCCTGAATCAATTTGAACATCCTAAACAAATATCAGTCTTCTTTATTCAATAATTCCGTGATGGCATCAAATCCCAGATTAACTCCTAGTGGTGTATTTCTGATTTGAATAAACGAAGCCTTGTGGAATGCTTGCCGCCAATTTTTGGCATTACAGAGGAAGATTAAAAAGCATATAGGCCTTAAGCTATGAAAGTTTCCAGCATATTTAGTCGAAATACCTCCTGCTCCTTTTGCCATCTGTTGCCATACACATGCTTACCCTCCTGCTGGAAGTGATACCTGGTGTTGTGCTCGGGGCAGACTGAAAGGTGTAGAAGGCGTTTAGATGCCGCAGGTGAATCCGGTCTTAATACTCCCATGTCTGGCTTAGTGCAGACACCGGAGGAGATTACACACACCGTGCACACACAGTCTTCCGTTACAGAATCGCACAGAACACAAACATGTCCACAGACATCCGCCTGAATGTTTTATGAAGTGCAGACAGGTAAAGGTGCAGAATAGGATAGGAAAGAAAAAAGTACCTGGAAAACATGGAACCATGTTCTTCCGTAGGTGTGTGAGTGTGTTGTTCATTTCATTCATACCCTTTTTTTATCCATTGATAGTATATTCTCAACAGCTACCAAATCTATCGCATTAACTTTTGATTCATTAATAAGTAAAACCATTGACCATAGGTTTACGGTATAGCTTCATTTGTAATGTCTCTATAGCAGGTGTATCAATAAAGGTAGGGAATTCTTGCTCCATCATGTTCACATGTCCCTGTCAAGGACAGCTGTGGAGACATCTGAATCAGGATATCCTTGAAATCCAATAAACCTGCACCATCTGTGCTAGCAGAGACACCCCCTGCGTGATAGATTTGTCGGTCTGACTCATCACTTTCCTGCCAGACAACTGGAACACTGATTGAACATGAGATCTTAGCAAACTTAATTTATGCACTTGATAGCTTCTAAGGGCACCTAGATGACTTGTTTGGGAGTAGAAGCCCAGCAGTGTTGGACGCGGATCAGAAGATGGGTTAAATTTTTGGCACCTTCATACTACCACCAATGGGCCCCTCAGCAAGGCCCTTAACTAAACTGCACAGTTGTATATAGAATGAGAGAAATGTTATTCGCTTTGAATAAGCGTGACTTCCATATGCTGTGAATGTAAAGGTTGCTCCTGTGACCACAATAATGTCCGTACTCCTAATCTTAGATGTGTTCCTGTTTTGTTTGTTTTTTCATAGCTGTCTTATGAAGACCCTGTTGCAGATGTAGTTTAAGTCAATTAACAGCTGAGAGGTGTGGAAATGTGTTTTTATTTCCCCATTGTTTTTTAGCATAAGCATTTAGCCCGCAGAATGTGGACGCACATACGGTGTGTAGTATTGTTTAGGAGGAAGTGGTAGCTCAGTGGTTAAGGTGTTGGACTGCTTATCTGAAGACCGGGGTTCGATGGCCAAGCTGCCACTGCTGGGCCCCTGAGCAAGGCCATTAACCCTCAAGTGCTCGGATGGATAAAGAAAAAATCTAAGTCACTCTGGACAAGGCAAGGGCGACTGCCAAATGCTGTAAATGTAAATGATTTAATTTTTACTAGCACCTGCTTAGTTTGGCGCGCATCATAAGGCTAGAGAACCAGAACCAGAGCGGTACTGTAGCCTGTGGTGACAATCAAAGTGGCCTTCACAGTGGACACAAGCAGCAGCTGGCCTACAACTTGTTTAACAGCATGTTGCAGTTGACCTTTAAACATGATGATCGTTGCTCCATACAGGCAATGGGCAAAATAGCATAAATATCAGTATCAGGATAGTAATTAATAACACATCGAAGGTATATTTGTCACATACACAAACCCTGCATAGTATGACAGTGAAATGCTTTTTGGCTGGCTGTGTCATAAAAGGTCAAATAAAAATAGAATATCGTTACGATAAAAATAGAGAATAGGAAAAAAGAAAATAGGGCAAATACATATAATAAATGCATATATATTTATAAATTAATATTGGTGGCAGAACCGGTATGACTAATGAGAGAAAGTGCAGTTGTTTTCATTTTAATGCAACAATCTGATGCTGAGTTGCTCGATTTCACGCAGAAATGTCTTAGTTTGAATTATGTCCAGAACGATAACATCGATCTGTCATTAAAAAGAATGCAACTTTCCTAGGCGCAAGAACTTTTGCCCTTTCTAATTTGAAAGAACAAGTGTCACGGAATGGCATCGGCACGCTTAGACCCTTGTCCAAATGAGGAGTCGCTCAGGCGCAGATGGAGTGAAAACCCGAGTTTTTTATTCACATACCACATCAAACAAAGGATCTCCGTGAACTTCAGTAGGCTGGGGACTACAAACGCTCCTGGTTCGTAGCAACAATGAACTGCACCCGCTAGTCGGCGTGCACTTCTTAAATACCTGAGTTAATTAGTCCCTAATAACCCTCAGCTGTGTCTAATCACCCAATTACCTAAACCAGACCAAACCGTGACTGAGCTATACTGAAACACCACATAAACTGTGAATGTGAGCGTGTGAGTGTGTGTGTTTGCAAAACAGTGAAGCATGTGAGGGAACCTAAACTAGTACATGAACATAAACATGAACACAAACATGCTTCCCGTTACAACAAGAAAGATATTCTAGTAGCTCTGCTTTTTCATCTTATACTAATTTGTCATTTGTTTAGCAGCATGTTTGTAGCTAGAAAGTTTTGGTCTTGAAGGAACCATGTTTCACCGTAAAGAACCTCTAAAACACTCTTGATAATAAAAGATTTTCTAGAGACTCCTGTGAAATAACAGAAGGGTTCGTATGTAGCTGTAGTTCTGCAACTTGTGGACCGCTCTGCGTATTCTCACTACTTATTTCCTTTGTTGTGTACCAATAACAAAATGATCACTTTGTGATTGTGGACTTTCTTCCATGTAAAAGAAAAACTAAAAATGCACACACATGCTTTCTTCCTCTGGTTTCTTCAAGTGACTCAGATCATTTCATCGGTCCTCCACTAGGGTCTAGATTGTTTGTTTTTCTGGAGCACTTTGGTATTCTGAGTTGGATCTAGTGAAAACTTGTATTAAAAAAATAAAAAGGGTTTATAGCACGTAGAAATTTGTGCAATACAATACAGTACTGAAACGATTAATCACTTAGTGTTAATAACGCCATCTAATGGGAACACGAGTCATTACATTTGTCGATGCTCTTCTTCCTTAAAACTCCATGAAATTCTGCCAAACACTGCTAGTTCATTTTGTTTAGCCTAACTGACTGCTATAGGCAAGCAAAACCGTCAATGGTCAAAACCAAGTGTCCACATTGTCCATTTCTATTATAAGACCCGCGAGAATTTGTCCTTTTTTGTGATTGTTTGAAAATTGATTTGAAAATTTTCAAATAGATTTTTTGTAATGCATTTTTTTTTTGCAAAAAACCTTTTGAGTTATTGAACTTGCAAGCACAGAATTCTTTATATAAATGCTCTAATCATGTTTGATTAGATTTGGCGGAATATGTGTTGTGTCGATGTCACATGATGCATCTTGGCACAAAATCTGTGGAAAATTCCCAAATATCACGAAAATTTGATTTCATGTTCATTTCTGCTATTACAAACCCATGAAATCTTGTAGGACCATTTACATGTTTTTCATGTACACCGATGTGATGGTTTAATGCTTGGTTTATTTGAGACTCCGGGGATAAATAATTCATTCATTCATTGTTCAGTGTTTATCCTGTTCAGGGTCGTGGGGGCGCTAGAGTCTATCCCAGCTAACTTATGGCGTGAGGCGGTGTACATCCTGTACAATTGGCAGTTAATCGCAGGACTAACACTTAGAGACAGACAACCTTTCACACACACATTCACTCCTATGGACAATTTAGAGTAGCCAATTAAACTATGCCCAATCACATGTGTTTGGAGGCGGGAGGAAACCGGAGTACCCGGGAAAGCCCACGCAAGCACGGGGGGAACATGCAAACTCCACACAGAAACACCCTTTGGGCATAATATAATACATAATTAATACAGGTTAGCATGGTTCCCGGCTCACAGCTCACAGTGTTCCCAGATTAAATTCTGATCTTTAGCTATTGTCTATGCATGATCTCTCTGTGTCTGTGGGTCTTATTATTTATATCAGCTCTAAATTGCCACAAGGTGTCAGTGAGTATATAAATGTGTTTATGGCTAATTATGGATTAGTATTCCATCCAAAGCAAATTTCTGCCTTAAGCCCAATGTTATAGAGGCTCAGGTTCACCTAAACCTTGACTTGGTAGTTATTAAGTAGTTATTAAGTAGTTAAGTAGTTATTAAAAGAATGAATAAATACTACTGATATAGTTTGGTTAAATACATAGCCTGTCTTGTTATAATGCTGAGCTCAGTACAAATGCTTTGCATACAGACGGTTTGATGTTTTTAGTTTTTCTGCAAGGCTAGCTTTTTATTAGCTAATGAAGTTTCAGATTAAATATCACATGCTGGCAATTTTTAATAAAACAACCTCCAAGGGAGGTTTGACTTGCTGCTCCACTCGCTCTGTCCAAGTTGGACTGCATGGACGGCGCGTGGAGTTCACTCAGAACAGATCCATACCGCCAACATTAACCATATGCATAACATTTGACGAAAGTGGCCTGACTGAATTAACATTATAGTACTGCTTTTTGATAGATTGGTATATAGATTAGGATAGATAGATAGATGGATAGATAGACAGATTAGGATAGATAGATAGATAGATAGATAGATAGATAGATAGATAGATAGATAGATAGATAGATAGATAGATAGATAG
>JAOUQX010000019.1:10224294-10234478 GCA_028566295.1 Liobagrus marginatus | reverse complement strand
GATCCATACCGCCAAACCTAATGGCAAGCCCTATCATGTTAATTAATAACATCGACGCAAGCAACCTGACTGAAATGTATGAAACATATGTAAAACCTCCTGCCAGGATCAAATGTCTCAGTTCTCCGATTGAATGTAATGTTCCTTTATTGGGCAAAAGGATAACTTCTTTTATGCTCACATATTATCAGAACTCATCAGTGAGCTTTTTTTGTAATAACTTCCTTATCTTTAACTAATATATATTTATTCTAAATAGTGATTGGATATAATGGGATCCACAAAAGAAAATTCGAGGAAAATACACGAGTCAAAGTGAATGCAAATAAGTAATACCTAACGTTTTTGAAGTATTGGTTGGAGATTGGGGACTTTAGAAGAGAGTTGGTTATGAAGTGTCAAAGAAACTCATTTTTGTGTCATTGAGAATGTATTTTTACATTTAACCATCATATGAGTCATTCTAGAAAAATAAAGGAATAAATGTGTGAATAAAACCCTCAACATGGATTTATGTGACTTAGTTTCCTACCTCCTGCATGTAGGACTGCTGTCATGATGGCTGGTACCCAGGAGGTCTCAGAGTTGCTTGCTTGGAACTCGTTTTGCAAATCTCTGTAAAAGATGCCAATGCAGGAGGGGAAGGCAAGTGTGAGTGCCAAGACCAGGATAGTAGCTGTTAGTACAGCCCATCCCCAGCCTCCATCTGGTGCCAGATGTCCACTGTGCCGCTCTCCTCGTCCTCCTGTGTGACACTGCAGCCTCTCATAGACGCTTGAGGAATCTGGTTCCTGATCATCCTGGTCATCAGCCTCACAGCTATGTTCCTGTACGTGCCCTGACACAGTGTCTGAAAGATGTAAGGAGGAAGTTGTGCAACGCATATTGGGACTTTGGGTAGCATCAGCACTTGCCTTTGCCTGGTCAGTGATTTGGTCATTGATTTTTGTGGTCTTTGGGGTCTGAGGAACATCTACACCTTTGGTCATTCTGCTTCCCAGAAGGAACTGCTACCTGTATGAATCACAAAACAAGAGAAAACACAGATTAAAACCTGATTTACTGAAACCCATGCACTTGGCAAAACATCTACCCAACCCTTGTGCATTATAAATCTATTTCTAGAACAATAGTGTAGAGCAAAGGCTGATGTGTTTTTTCTTATGACCCGGTTATTGCCTCTAACGAATTATTCTTCCACTGGGGAAAAAAATTATGTAGCGCATTACTGTCACTGAATTAAACAGTAATAAATAAATAAGTATAAACCCATTCAAGTGGTCAATAATTACAATTTATAAATAAGAGCATCTAGGGGAAAATATTCATTATATTCTTCTTTATTTCATTATAAACTTCAAATTTCTCTAAATTTTCATTTGGCCAAGCATATTTTTAACTACCGGTAATTTTCTACACCATTAAGCTTTAACAGTCTAAGTGTTATAAATGAATAATATTTTCTTCAATAATGTAAACAAATGCTTTAAGCTAGCTCTTGTTAAGGTAGATTAATATGATGACATTTACAATCAGCAGCAAGGCCTTAAAATTTTTTTTTTTTTTTATCCACTTAATGCAGTTGTCATAAACCATTAGTAAAAGAAAATGTCAGGGGTTATACAGAAATGTGCTGTTGCTATTTTTAACTACACTACGCGTCATCATTTTCTGCTTCACAATGTAGAGATTTGTTGTTCTTTTTTTAAAACTAAGACATAAAAACGAATACATCTTTTATGCTATAAGGGGATGCTAAGATATCAAATGAAAGATAAAAACGCGTTGATGCGTCTCCTCCCACCGGAGGAACAAATTAATTAATCCTGAAAGCACCTGGATTACAATGCATAATGTAAAAATAAATAAATAAATAAAATCAAATGAAAGTTTGATCCTAACTATAGCTATAGTATAGTTAACTAGTATAACTAGTATTCGCTTGTTTCATGTTTTTACTCCACAGCACGACCTCCATCCAACAATTACATTCAGAGCTTGTGCGTTCAGGTATCTTAAATAAAAAATAAAAACAAATCCCGGCGTTACAGTACTGATTAATCTGATTATAGTTGTCCTGGTATGATTAAAATCCCCCACTTCTCACACCACACACAGGTTTCATTATTATTTTTATAAGCCCGCTTACATTTAGTGTCGCTGTCGTTTTCTCCATTAGAACAGCAGGAGCACCTGTTGCATTCACAATTAGCTCACATCATAATGAACGGAACCTGTAGGATACGAGAACGGTACAACTGTCCAGCCTTACCTTGTGGTTAAGCAAATTAACACACTCATTAACGTCACTCTCTTGCGTCGACTTTCTGCAACGTCTATTCAGCATCTATACACGTTTCCTCACGTTAGCAGGAAGATGACATGTGCGCTTGACATGAAGTGGCCCTGAAGTTTCTTTTCTTTGTAGCCTTGCATGAGCCCCTGTGCCTGGACCAGGGAACTCCAACACCGCGCGCGCGGGCCCACACGTGGAGGCACGTGCCCCTTTGAGTGAGTAGAGGGGGCGGGGGGATTTGGCGGCGAGCTCGTGACTGCTGAATGATATTAGCTCAGAGCCTGAGGAAATACACCTGCCAGTATAACAGTAGGAGTAAAATCTTTGCGGTGCAGGGGGGCACCGCAGAGATTTTACTCTCTCTCCATAACTACAAAAAAAATATTGACCTCCTATTAGAGTTTGCATCCCTGACGTTTTGCGCACTATTAAGCCACGTCAGGAAACTATTTATTGCAATGTTAATAATAATAGAAGATCTGAATGAATACTGACATTTTCAGATCCTCTTTGTCACATACACATAGTGAAATGTTCTGTGTTCCGCATATCCCAGTCAGAATACACTGGGGTTAGAGCGCAGGGTCAGCCAGAACGAAAGGCGCCACTGGAGCAAGTTAAGGTTAAGGTATTGCTCAAGGACCCAATGATGACAGCATGACTGGAGCGGGGCTCGAACCTCCGATCCTCTGATCACTGACTCGGAGCCTTATCCACTGAGCCACCATCACCCTCGACGTTACTATAATGCCCACGAAATCAGGGACACATTTGCAGGTTCGTTGTCGTTCCTGTTTATTGTGTATGTAATATTTATTAGTAGCATTCGCGCTTTCCATATACCAGTGTCATTTACATATTTCAGATTTGCAGTGGATTCAGAATCACTGGGCGTAAGGCGGGAAAACCTTGCAGGGCATCAGGCACTCATTCACGCACTCAATCATTGTGATTGCCAGTCCATAATGGAAATTTGATGGTAAATTCTGTTTCTTTAACAATGGTTTAGGAGCTCGTACTGACATTTGTAAATGTGGGCAACAAAAACAACTGAAAAAGGTTCAAGCTCAATGGAGTATACAGATAAATTACAAATTAAATTAAAAAATATTCTATTTTTATTCAACTAATTTAATCTATCAATCTATCTATTTAATCTATATACGTATTTATTTATTTATTTATGACAAAACTTTAAATACTTGTAGAACACTTACTAGGGTTGGTGGTGGTGGCTCAGCGGTAGAAGGCTCTGGGTTGGGGGTTCAAGCCTTCCACCAGGCAAGCTACATTGAGTCCTTGAGCAAGGCCCTTAACCTCCCCTGCTCCAGGGGTGCCGTTCGTTCTGGCTGACCCTGTGCTCTGACCCCAGCGTTCAAATTTGTACGCTGGGATATGCAGAATCAAAGAATTTCACTGTATGATGTGCATGTGACCAATAAACTTAACTTTACTACAAACAATTTTATATTGTTTTAGGGTATTCATTTACTCTCAGAACAGCGGCAGTTGTTTGTAGCATGGATTCCAGCGAAATGTTGTAAATCTTTCTTTGAGATCTGGTCCATGTTGGACGTTGATGTAGATTTTTATAGGTGTCCTTTTATGCTGAACTCTCACTCTCCCACATCTAAAGTGCTGATTGTTTGCTATTGCCATATTTGTAATTAATAAACCGTTTTAACTTATTTAGTAATTCTTCAGCTTTAGTAATTCTAGCTTTAGTGTACATTAGTGTCATTTTGTATTTATGTCACGATGCCAAAATGAAACTGTTTCTTGTTTTTTTTTTTTAGAACAGTGATCTTTGGGTAGAAATGCAAATCGCCATGTTACATATTTCCTCTAGGTGGCAGTAAAGCTCTAAGGTTTACGTTTTTAACACCCATGAAGAACCTGACTGGAGTATTTCCGGTTGTGGCGGCCATCGCGTTTCTGTCTTTGCAGCCGCTTGAACCTTGACAAGTAAGTAAGGACTGTAAGGCGTTCATGTGTTTTTAATAAAGATTGTTTCTCACGTATTTCAATCTTTTTAGTCTTTTTTTTTACAGTTTAGCTTTGATATTTGATGTAACAGAAGAGGCGTATATGTTTATGAGCTGAATGTAAAGCTGACCTTCACTTGTTCTCTGCTTTTACAAGTGGTTTTTTTTTAATTGATTTAGCTAGACTAGGAATTGATTAATTATCTTTATGAATCCTAAAACTATTCGCCTTTTTAATTTTCGGGGTAGTCAAATATTTATCTATGTAGCTGGTCTATGGTGAATTCCCTGTAATGTATTTAAATCCCTTTGAGAAGTGGTAGCTCAGTGGTTAAGGTGTTGGACTGCTGAACCGAAGACCAGGGTTCAATTCCCAGCACCACCAAGCTACCACTGCTGGGCCCCTGAGCAAGGCCCTTGTGTGTGTGAGCATAAATGTATATTGCTCTGAGTAAGTGCGTCTGCTAAATACTATAAATGTAAACGTGCTACACTTGATATGGTAAGATGCAAATATGCTTTTTATATGAAAAATATTAGTTTTGTAGCTATTCCGTTTTTAAAATATTTCAGTATTGGTTTTGAGAGATGGCTGGACGACGTGCTGCCGTAAAGGCCATTGACTGGCTGGCCTTCGCTGAGAGGGTTCCTCCAAACCAGAGAACAATATTCAACAACCTAAAGACCCGCAGTGATGCCATTTCTGCCAAGTAAGTGCCTCTTTTGATGGTATATTTTAAAAGGCACCAAGTGTCTAGCACACATGACTTACTTTATTAGTTAAGCACTGCTTTTAGTGTTGATTAAAAACGTCTTTACTCTTTCCATAACTTGGTTGAAAAAAGAACTCTCGCTGTTCTAGTGAGAGTGGAGTATTCTGCTTTATTGTTGGCTTTATTTTCCAGATTTGTGTGACCTGGTTGTCAGAACCTTTTTAATTTTTTTCAGACTTGCCTCACTGCCAGAGAAGCCGACCCCCATTGACTGGAGCTATTACCGGAAGGCGGTCGCTAAAGCAGGCATGGTTGACGAGTTTGAGAAGAAGGTGCACTCTGTTCAGCCTTCCCATTTAATACGATGTATATATTGTTCTAGGGCTGGTTGTTGATGTTTGTCTGTTATGTTTGTAGTTTGCTGCTTTGACCATTCCTGAGCCCGTGGACACTCAGACCGCTAAGATCAACACACAGGAGCAGGAGGCTGTAAGTGATGCCCAGTTGTATTCACTGACTGCATAATTTAACTCATTGTTGTGTTTGCATTGTTCATAATCTTCATTATTCCTCTCTTTATTGTTGCAGAGCAAAAGTGCTGCAGCCTACATTGAGGCATCTAAGACTCGCATTTCTCAGTATGAAAAAGAGGTAAACATGGATATTGTGTTCAATTACAGTGAATGTACTGGCTTGTTTTAAAATTGCTGTCAATTTCCACTTTAAATATCTGAATTAGAATTACTGTTATTTCTAAGTCATTGTGGGTTTTCATGTACAAGGACTTTGTCTTAGTGTACTGTTGCTTAATAATGGCAGAAAAATGAAACTATGAACATTTAATATACAAATATAAGCATTTGGGGGAAATAATATATCAATGTAAATGTGCAATAAGCTCACAGCTAAAAAATGATAAGGTTCAATATAGCAGTATGGACTGCTTTTGCCTGCACATTTGTTCTTTACACAGCTTTATAGCTGTCATGTTTATTCACTATGAGCTTTAAGTGTTGGAAATAGAACAGAATTGGTGTATTGGCTTTCTATTTTAAGTCTCAATTAGCCCACAGAAATCACAAACAGCAAACATTATCACAATTTTATTTTTTAAATTAAAAAATCATGTTTTGTTTTGTAATAAAAACTGTTTTTCTTAAAAATACCCCAGTGTTTTAATATTGATGAGAAGGTCAAAGTGAATGGCATTTTACTGAATAACCCCCATTTTGTTATACTCTGTTTGGAACTTTTGTCTGGCTGAGGTATGTGAGGTTGAGTAAACGGAGAATGGTGCGGAGCTGAGAACCCTTGTCATATGGAAAATGAAATATTCATAATCGAGGATTCTGTTGGTATAATTTAGAGTAAGGTCAACAGAAGTGCACCTGTGGCTCAGCCAGAGCAATGATCTCCTATCTTCGCTATTGCCCATGAACTGTGTTCAGTGAAAGGCAGTGCAGAGGTCTGGGAGAAGCTTTGGGCGTGAATGTTTTTTTTTCAGTTGATTTGGGACTGTCCAGGCTGACATTACATTGGATACAATGGAAGAGAATGCGTGAATTCCATTGTCTCATATATCTTTATAGAAATTTACTGTAAACAAACTGGATGTATTGAAATATTTCTGTTCAATATTTGTCTTTTGGCTCATACAATTTGACAACACAAGGTAGTAGCATACAGAAAACATTGTTAAAGCATTGTAACTTCATAGTGTAAAAACTTCAGATAATTAGAAGGAATCTTTACAGTAAAACCCAAAGCTCGCTGGCCAAATCCAGTTTGCAGCCTTGTTTTATTTGTTCTTCAGAAACATAAATGATGATACCAAAACAACCTGTAGTTCTCCATATTTCATACTAACTATAGCAGATCCATACTTTTGGTGGTTGAAGGTACTTGCAATAAACTGCTGTATAAACATGTACTGTAGGTTCTACCTCAGCTCCTGATTTATACATTTAATCTTGGCTCTTATTATTATTTTGTAAATAACTGTCTATTCTTCTTCTGTGCTGGCAGCTTGAGAAGTTCAGGAACATGATTCCCTTTGATCAGATGACGATTGAAGACCTTAACGAAGCTTTCCCTGAGACCAAGCTGGATAAAGAGAAACATCCGTATTGGCCACATAAGCCTATTGCTGAATTGTAAATGTAAAGATCTATTGTTTATAAGTTAATAAAACATTGAATACCTTATTCATTCATTTGGTTCACTCTGTAAAAATCCAGACGCTTGTTGAGTGCTTTAGTGCTCTTCTGTATCTGGATAAACTAAAAATAAATAATAAGATTTAGTGTGCTTGGCATTTGTCTCTGCTATTATAAACGCCATTGTTTACTTTATCTGTGAAGAATTAGATTTTTACATACGTTAAAATTCAAACGGGAATCATAACGTGCTGTATAGGAGTCCTGATTTTCCTATTATGACACGATTCAAATTTACTGACGTTAATCCGTGTGATATTTCCACAAGAGGGCGCTACTGGCACATACATGCATTTTATGTGCTTTGGCACCTGCAGAACATTATGTACTCTAAAAGATTTAAGTAAACGTCATGTTTGGTTTCTTTTTTCAAAGAGAGATGGCATTAGAGAGACGTTTCTGTGAGTATAAAGGTCTTAAATTAGATCACTGACTTTTTAAACTAAAATTTAAATTACACAAATTATGTAAGGAAAATTTAGTAATCAATAAAAACTGATGAATAACTAACTTGGCAGTTTTCAAAATAATTTATGGGTAATATTGTATATTATAGTAAAGATTTGTCAGACTTTTACAGTGTACAATCTTAATACGTGTGATATAAAATACCTGCCTCTTCCTAAATATCGACCCTTTGATAGATAGTGTTTTCTTATTATTGAAAAACATAATTGATTTTTTTACACAGGGTTATCTTTGGTGCACTTCGTTGTAATCCAGCGAAGCGGAATTGAAATATTCATTGATGGAGACTTTAACGCACTCTTGTATGTCGCTCTGGATAAGTGCGTCTACTAAATACTGTACATGTAAATGTAAAAATACGGACAGTTAAATGCCACAGCCACATGACACAAAGTGTTATTCTGTACCAAAACTGTTTCACCTTTGATTCATACGATGCATGAAGAGGAATCTTGAGAGGGTGGTTAGCACACCTGCCTCACAGCAAGACGGTAATGGGTTCGATTCCCACCCAGAGTGTTTCCCACACCGTGGAGTTTGCATGTTCTCCCTGTGTTTGTGCAAGTTTCCTCCTGCCTCCAAACACATGTGATTGGGCATAGGTGAATTGGTTACTCTAAATTGTCCATAGGAGTGAATGTGTGTGTGAATGGTTGTCTGTCTCTAAGTGTTAGTCCTGTGATTAACTGCTGATTGTACAGGATGTACCCCGCCTCACACATTAAGTTAGCTGGGATACACTCCAGCGCCGCCACGACCCTGAACAGGATAAACGCTAGATAATGGATGGATGGAAAGAAGCTTGGCTGTTCCCGATGACTTAAGTAGGAATCTTTCATCACAGTCTCCGGGTGCCATACCACCCTGAGAACGCCCGATCTTGTCCGATCTCGGAAGCTAAGCAGGGTCAGGCCTGATTAGTACTTGGATGGGAGACTGCCTGGGTATACCAGGTGCTGTAAGCATTTTCTTATTACGTCCTGTTCATACTTTGTTCTTTACTTGTTATTAGTTTATCACTAAAAAAAGTAAATTATTATTGAAGTAATTATTTATTTATTTATTTATAAATGCATAGGAAAGCATTTGAAATGTATAACTGTTAGAATAATCTTGTTAGTCACCAACTCATTATCTTCACCAACCAATATTACTGTTAGCTAGCTAAATGCAACAAATTAATATGAAGCTTGTTTTCAAGAAATGTTGGGGTTTGGGAATTGCAAAGCGAGAAAAAGCAATCCTGAATGATGAGTAACTACAGTACGGAGAATTCGTCCTCAACAACTTATTTCCTCATTTTAGTAAATCATGGCCACAATCCACAATTTAACTAAATGAAAATAAAAAAAGAAACAATTCCAAATGATTAATGACTTTGCTTATATTTTGTCATGCGCATGTCATCTGCTGGATGCAGTAGGCGTACAACGGATAACTAATCTGAGATGAATATCCGTAGACAATGTTAACGTTGAATTCATTAACGTAGGCTAAACCATTTTTAATCCAACGCCTCATGTGACGTTTCATGAGATTGATTTTCTTGGCCTGGTCTCCCTAAAAGGGGAATAGAACCATCGTGTTTGTTTTAAACATGATTAGCTATGTATTAATAAAGCATTTAAATCAGGGGGATTTGTAACATCAGTTGGTCAAAAGCCCTAACAGCTCTCTACAATGTATGTAACAATGATAATATTTTAGTTTTTTCAGTAACCTCCCCCTGTGCTGCTCTAACGGTTTAGCTGTAAGACAGTCTTAAACTGTGTAAAGTATGTGACCAGGATGTTCACTTTGAGATTAAGCAGATTTCGGCAGGATACGTGCAAGTACTCTTTCTCCAAACCCCAAACGCAATCCAACGTATCAGAATCATCTCTGATCTTCTTTAGCACATGGTTTTACATGTGACCACAGGGTCAGACATTCTCCTTTTCCACTATATCACCTGCTGTTGCTTTCTGCTCCATGTGAACACAGATGTGTGTACAGAGAATAGCACACGCAGTAAATTGGCTACTAAGGAACAAAGGCAGAATGATAAGAGGAGAGAGGGCTGAACCCCATGAGGTGATGCTTACACGGACTGGCACGTGGGAGATGGCACAAAAGAACTGGCTCTTTATAGGAATCAAAAATATCCATGTAGTCGCCATGTTTTAGTCATATTCCAGTGCAAATTGCATTTACAAGATTTGGCAGACTCTTATCCAAAATAATTTGCATCCAAGCAGAAGGGCTTTGCTTAGGGGCCCAGGAGTGGTAGATTTGCAGTGCTGGGAATTGAATCCCGGTCTTCAGATCAGCAGGCCAACACCTTAACCACTGAGCTACCACTACCCACTAATAGTGGGCAAAGTAGAAGAAATGAAGAAGAAACAAAGGCCACCAACTTTTGGTTGAACACCAACGATTGGCTGAACATACCATCTGCACTGAACTTCCTAACCTGAACTCCATCTACAGTAAACGCTGCTTAAACAGGGCCAGAAAAATCAGGAGA
>JAOUQX010000019.1:10186427-10199519 GCA_028566295.1 Liobagrus marginatus | reverse complement strand
TTGAAGGCATGTTTAAATACAATTCAATTAAAATTATTAAATCAAAACAATCTAAAATATAAAGAATCAACGTCCCCCCCTCAGCGGGCCGCGGTAAAATTATCAAACGTTGACCGGTCCGCGGCGATAAAAAGGTTGGGGACCACTGCACTAGGCTACACAATCATGGGGAAGACTGCTGGTCTTACAGTTGTCCAGGAGACAATCATTGACACCCTTTACAAGGAGGGTAAGCCACAAACATTCATTTCCAAAGAAGCTGCTGTTCACAGAGTGCTGTATCCCAGCATGTTAACAGGAAGTTGAGTTTAAGTGTGGGAGAAAAAGATGCATAACCAGCTGAGAGAACCGCAGCTTTGAGAGGCTCGTCAAGCAAAATCGATTCAACAATATGCATGAACTTCACGATGAATGAACTGAGTCTGGGGTCAAGGCATCAAAAGCCACCACACACGGACGTGTGAAGGAATTTGAGTCAGTTGTATTCCTCTTATTAAGCCGCACCTGAACTACAGACATCGTCAGAGGTGTCTAACCTCGACTAAGGAGAAGAAGAACTGGACTGTTGCCCAGTGGTCCAATGTCCTCTTTTCAGATGGGGGCAAGTTTTATATTTCATTTTGAAACTGAGGTCCTAGAGTCTGGTGGAAGGGTGGAGAAGTTCATAGCTCAAGTTGCTTGAAGTCCAGTGTTAGTTTTCCATAGTCTGTGATGATTTGTGTTGAAATGTCATCTGCTGGTGTTGGTCCAATGTTTTTTTTTAAAAACCAAAGTCACTGCACCCGTTTACCCAGACCTATTAGGGCATGTCATGCTTCATTCTGCTGACCAGCTTTTTAATGACGCTTATTTCATTTTCCAACAGGATTTGGCACCTGCCCATACTGCCAAAAGCACCTGAACCCCATAGCTATTGAGGCAGTAATTAAAGCAAAAGGAGATCCTACCAAGTATTGAGTACATGTACAGTAAATAAACATACTTTCCAGAAGGTCAACAATTCACTAAAAATGTTTTTTTTTATTGGTCTTATGAAGTCTTCTAATTAGTTTCAGGTAGTGAATTGGTGGGTTTTTGTTAAATGTGACACAAAATCATCACATTTTAAAGAACCAAAGACTTAAAGTACTTCATTCTGTATGCATTGAACATATTTAATACACAGGTTCCACAATTTGAGGTGAATAACTGAAATAAATGAACTTTTCCATTACATTCTAATTTATTATTCACATATGCGCACAATGCATGGTATCCTGAGGTAGACTGATGCCACTTTCTGGCATGGTTCTTGAGACTGGCTTCAGGCCCACAATGGCCAAGACCATCACATGATTAATATTTAAAAAACAGACAGTTATAGTGAGTCTTACGGCACCTAGAACTCCCAGGCTGCCTCCAATCTATATAGTAATCAGGTGAAGAGGTTAACTCAGAGATAAAACTAGATCAGGCCTTTTCAGGGTGATACAAAATAAACAGGACGTTCACCAAAAACATTCCTGTAAAAAAAAAACACCAACAGAGCTAACAAGAAGAAATAATTTATTGATTTACTCCAAAAAATTCAAACGCGAATACTTTGCAGTTACAGTATGTTCAAAATCAAGGTAAATGTCACATTATAAACCGGAAATCACGTTACATGTCTTCCTCCTGACCGACAGGTGGCGGACTTGAATATTGTCCGTCCTCTGTGTAGTTACTCGGCGACTTGAAAAAAATTCTGTTGTGTCGAACGCCGCTGCCATTTTGTTAGGACGAGAGACTCTTGAAAAACGTCTTGTGAAAAGCCTCTATGAAAACGAACAACAGCGGAAAGGTTTAACTGGTTGCTTTTGTACAAATCTAAAGCAAAATGCTTTCCGCAGCCCAGTTACTAGATGAGTTAATGGGCCGAGACAGAAACTTGGCCCCTGATGAAAAGCGCTGCAATGTTCGCTGGGACCACGAGACTGTGAGTAGTCAAGGAACAGTTAACCAGCTAGCTTAGCTTTGCAGCAAATAAGCATTACTGCCTAAAATTATGTAGACATAAGACTTAATGGTGCACATGACTCGGTTTTAAATGTTATCTGTCATTATTGCGATATTTTTTTTAAGAGTTTATATGTTTTATACCGTTTTAGCATCTTCAATCTAGCCTAATGCCATTTTACGGCTATTAGGCCAGCATGCTAAATCAAGCTAGCCTTAGTAACACTAGCACTATATCGTCGTTAGCTAGCGTCATTAACACGATGTGTAAACTATGCCCCCATTCGTGAGTCCATAATGTTGATTAAAGTTTTGTAGTTGTGGCTAAATTTATTGCTTTTGAACTTTCCCCTTGACTCGCGACCTTTGTGAACAGGTAGGATTTATTACTGACTAACGTAGCATTTATATGTTTAGCGAGAGTGCGGATTGCAACATCTTAACTGTTTTGACTTGGCGCCACTGTCCTTAAATCCTCATTAACTCTACGGTCAAGCGCAGATTACAGCATATTCTTTTAGCACCCGCTAGTCTCGTGTTTTATAAGACGAATATTTAATTATGCCTGGTGTATATAATGAAATAATGGGTTCAACGTGCAGACCATCAGGGTTAATTTGAAGGCATTTGCGTCTAATGCGAGTGAATAAAATAGAGGAGGGGGGCGCACAAATAACTAATGCACTTCCTATACCGGAGACCAAAAGTAATAGGACAATCTAGCAATATTGAATTATCGTATGAAATACTTTGCCGCAAATCCTCGTTATTTAACAATAGGTTAGTGGTAAAATCGACCCTTCTCACTGTTAGCTTTTGGGCGTTTTGTTTCTATCCTTCCATGAATAACTTCATACATGTTAATCAGTTTGCATGTGTAGTCAAAGGGGTGGAAGATTATTGTCTGCTTCCATCATCGGAAGGAAGGAAAATCAGAATCAAGTGTGCGTCATAATTCTAAAGCTACATTAATACGTGCAGCAACTTTAATCGCTCTGAGTCACCAGAAGACGTTTACTCTGCTGGTTGCCATAGAAATCACTTCAGTGGGTGGTAAAATCTGCATTCTTTGACACAAAAATTAAAGCTTTTGCAAATATGGGCCATATATGCGAGATGAAGACATAGCAGCGGTGTGTGCTCTTTGCCACTGACTACATGTACTGTACTTTCTTAGCTCCTGTTGGAAGAAGTTGCATCAAGTCATTTCATATTTGTATCAAGTTTAACTTGTCAACATTATTCACCCACATCTTGTTACCAAGGCTCTCTACTTGCTGGATTGGCAACCAGTGTGTGGTGGTGTTAGGTGAAATTGTTACCAATATATTTGCCATTTTCCCTTAACCCCAGATCTTCTGTTTTAATTTATCTTAAATCTTAGCAGTTTGCAAAAACTGGTTTTCATTTACATTTACAGCATATGCACAAATATGTAGATTTACATATCTAGAGTTTTACAAGTTTACAAAATGTGCTTTAACGTCTCCCATTAATATTTCAATTCCGATTTGCTAGATTACAAATGTAATAAACCTGTTGAAAAAAAGAGGAATTGCTGTTCAATACGTTAATGAATTATATTCATATTTTGTTAAAACAAATAAGTGAATATCTCCCTTATCTCTTATGAAAGTCATTGAGTTCTAAATCTGCTTCTCGTTTCAAATAATCAGAATTCTTAATTTCCTCTATTTTGAGGACATCCTGATTATTACAAGTGCTTGATTCTGGACACTCCCTCTATTAAGTCGATTTTCCTTTGAAAAAAAAACTACGTTCAGAATGTGTGACCTGTTCACTGCACAAGTTGCTATAGAAACAGAAATATATTAGATCATGCACATTAACATAATTGTACTATTTGTTATGGCTTACTGCTAGAGCTATGCTCGTACAGGAAATTGCCTTCAGACCAATCAAAATTGGGCAGCAGTGTGGTATATTTAGTTGATAATTAACTGCTAAAACTTTGAATATATACACACTATGCATGACCTGAGACATATTCAGACACTGGTACTTATACCTGTACAATATGTGTAGAGCTCTCCGGTACATTGCAAGCTAGTCATACAAAATCAAATGCATTAGGGAAAGAAGAGAAAAAAGTTTGTTTTCAGATTACCTTCAGATGTTCTTTGCTTGACATAACTAGTCTGTTTGTTGACCAATTTCCATTATCTTTCAGGTCTGCAAATATTATTTGTGTGGCTTTTGTCCTGCTGAACTGTTTACCAACACGCGCTCTGATTTGGGTAAGAAAGTGAAACATTTTATAGTAAAATTATATTTTTTCCACTCGGTTATTAAGACTGTATATAACTAGGCAACATTTTTTCCTAGGTCCATGTGAAAAGATTCATGATGAAAACCTGCGCAAAATGTAAGAGAAATATCTCCATACACACACAATGTGTGCTTTGTAACTACTTTATGACAAAGCTTTAAATGATAAAATAATGTTTGTGTGCATGTGGTAGGTATGAGAAGAGCTCCCGGTTCATGAAAGAAGGCTACGAGAGAGACTTCCTGAGGTATCTGCAGAGTTTATTGGCTGAGGTGGAGCGCCGGATTCGGAGAGGCCATGCCAGACTGGCACTGTCGCAGGCCCAGCAGAACTCTGGAGTATGCACACCTATTGAACTTCTTCACATTCAATCCATGCTGGATCATGAATTTGTCATATTGACATATATGTAGATGTATAATCCATCCACTATAGAATTACAACCATACTTGCGTTTGCTTGGCTTTTACAGGGTCCTACACTAACTGGGAAGAATGAGGAAAAGGCTCAGGTCCTCACAGAGAAGATCGAGGCACTTGTCGTCCAGGTATAATCACTTTTATGGGTCTACTGTACACTGTGCGACACCAGCAGTCTGAGTTTAATGCCTGCCACAC
This sequence comes from Liobagrus marginatus, assembly GCA_028566295.1. Lineage (NCBI taxonomy): Eukaryota > Metazoa > Chordata > Actinopteri > Siluriformes > Amblycipitidae > Liobagrus > Liobagrus marginatus. The sequence continues at coordinate 10,194,635 of JAOUQX010000019.1, read as the reverse complement.
TGCACAAGGTGGAGGCAATTCTGTGACAGCTGTAATATCATGGTGAAAACTGCACATGCAGTGCTGATCATTTGAGAGTTGAGTTGAGAGATTTCTTGCGTTATGTTTTTTTCACATATCTTTGGTTAAAACAGGGTGGGTTGCTGAATCAGAATTTTCCATTATTAAGCTTAGAATATTTAATAATTGTAGTAAAAATAGAACCGTGTATATAAATTAAACTAGAAACAACTCGTGATCAATGTCTAAAATATTGCATTTTTGTACTAAATTCTGCAATGCAAAGCATTATTAAGCGTCCCAACAGCATGTCTAGATTAAATATTAACAATGTCATAATTTCACATGCCATCAAATTATTTGCATATCATTTTTAAAAGTATCATGATGATTCTGGGAGACTGGTGTACAGGTTTTTATGATTCTGTGTATTAGCTTGTTACCCATCTGTTATTTGACTTTGTTTTATTTCTGCAATCCTGGCATCAACAATCTGTAGTTTGTATTACGGTCACTTAAGATAATTTATGAAAATAGTAATTATAGTGAAACTATTGAAGAAGATATATGAAGCAACTAAACTATACAAATGATGCATAGACTGTTAATTCACGTTGTGTTCTTAGATTGAGGAGCTTGGCTCTGAAGGTCGTGTAGAGGAAGCTCAGGGCATGATGAAGCTGGTAGAACAGCTGAAGGAGGAAAGAGAGCAGCTCAGCTCAACACCATCTGTGAGTACAAAATCTCTAAATAAGCTGCTATGGCGTAAATGGTTTTTGTGTTTTGAAAGTCCACGGTTCAGCGTAACATTATTTTGCCAATATGTTTAACAGACTGCGGATTAAATGCAGTCGTGCTTTCTTAAATTTGCAGACAATTGAAAGCTTTGCTGCTCAAGAGAAGCAGATGGAGGTGTGTGAAGTGTGCGGTGCGTTCCTCATTGTCGGTGATGCTCAGTCCAGAGTAGATGACCATTTAATGGGCAAACAGCATATGGGATATGCTAAAATAAAATCTACTGTGGAAGAACTAAAGGTGAGTGACCTGCCTTTTCATGGTCATTAAGATTAACTTTTGTGATCTGAGTGAGTGCTTTTTAAATGCAAATTTTCAAGCCCACTGATGGCAAAGTTATCTTGATCAGCGCAAATATATTCAGTTTTTTGTCTCATTAGAATTAACTGTCTGCAGACAATTGAGCAAAAATCCCCGTTAAGGCTTCAGTTTAATTTGAAATTTACTTTGAATATAGCCAATAACATATCTCATCACTTTGAGCAAAATTAATATACATAATCTAATTTGGCTTGGAAAATATTCTTATTGGTGCTGGTATTGTACAGCCGATGCAGGGAAAACGATTGCTTTTATACCTAATCATTTGCTCAAATTAAATTAGCAGACATGCAACACTCTTCATAACATTTATGGCAGCGGACAATTTTTATGACAACGGCCGATAGTTTTTTAAAGGAATCTAGCTTTATGCCAGCCTTGTCTGAAAATGTAGTGTATTTGGATTGCTCCTAGGCTCTCTGGCATTCAAGTTCTCAAACACTAATCCTTTACTGCCCCAGTGAGAACACTTGTATCTTTTAATTGGATTTATATAGAGTTAAAAAATCTAGATGGTTAGACAGTGAGTTAGGGTGCGAAGTCAAGGCCTGATTATGGAAAACAATACTCCCTGTCCTATCTGTTCACATTTTAAAAAATATTTTGTATTTCTAACAAGCTATTAATTAGTTTTATGGTTTGACTTTCCAGGAAAAACTGCGTCGGCGGTCAGAGGACCCAGAAAAAGACGACCGGGCAAAGAGGGAAAAAGAACGGGAAGACCGAGAGCGTGAAAGGGAGGAACGTGAGAAAAAACGCAAGGAGGAAGAGGAGTTGCGGGAGAAGGAGCGGGAGAAAGAACGCGAGAGAGAACGAGAGCGAGAACGAGAGCGAGAGCGTGAACGCGAGAGAGAGCGCGAGCGTGACAGGCGCAGCAAACGAAGTCCGTCCCACAGCCGCCACTCAAGTCGTGCTTCTGATCGCCGCAGGAGCCGATCACGGGACAGAAGAAGGAGCAGAAGCAAGGACAGGGAGAGGGACAGGAAGCGCAGCAGGTATATATACTAATGATCTAGCGAAAACATTTTTCTGGATTGTTTATATGCTCTTACTGCAATGCTATAGACCGGTTAGCTTTTCAGACCTCAATTTCACTTCGCAACCAAATAAATCCTTAATACTGTGACTGGTTGGAATTGGCATTGTTTTGTATCTGTCAACGTCCTTTGGTTACAGTAACATTATCTTGATCAGGAGCAGAGACCGTGAGAGGAGGCGCAGCAGGGAGCGCTCTGACCGAAAGAAGCGTTCTCGCAGCCGGGAACGAAAAAGGTCCCGCAGCTCTGAACGCAAAAGCCATCGCCACCGCAGTCGTAGCCGAGACCGGGACAGAGACAAAGACAGAGAGAAGGATAAAACTGCCAGAGACAAAGGTAAGATGAATGCGATGAGGGAGAGAAAATAAGCCAAATGTTTTATTGAATCTGAGACCCTATGGCCCATGTTACACAGTGGGAGCAAACACCTCGATTCAATCAGTCCCTTAACGATCAGATTCATTAGGAGCCTTGGACCACTGAAATGATCCAGGTTTGCTGGAATCAAGCCAACCAGGAGTTGAAATGTTCCTTCTGTCAAAACCATGTGTAGGGTTTTTAATTTTGAGAGATTAATTTTAAGAATTATGTGTTGGGCGGGTTAATAGGTGTTGCAGAATATTATAACCAGTCTTTGCAACTAAACCCAGAGTGTGTCGATGCAACAGAAGTTGTAAAAGCACCTGGGTCATTTAGTTATGCAACCTAGCTCATCATTCTTAGCTGAAATGGGTTACATTTTTATTTTAACTTGATGAATAAAAATATGATTAAAGAAAAATAACTTGGGGGGGGGGGGAATAGGACAAAACCTAGCATATGCAAGCTGTCTTACTGGCAGTTCATTAGGAGATAGCTTGTAATGACCCAAACATTTCCAAATACTCCATGACTCAGAATCTGTGTAAGCTGAGGAGATGTACTTGGCGATTTTTTTGTTATTTACTGGCCATTAAAGTTAGAACGGCTAATTATTTTTGTTTTAGTGTCCAGTGTCCTCGCTTGAGGATTTACTCCATAAGCTAAATCCAATTTAGATGTTTGGGGAGTACCTTTCCCAATCCAGCTAACCAAAGAGACATCTTGAACAGGACATTTAATTTAATTTCTTTTACAATTTCTTATTATTGCATGCCTTATTATCAGTGGATACTGCAGGAAATTATAAATAAATTATATATCTTGCTAGATATCTCGCTATCTATCTCAATACACATCTACACACTATCAGTACACACTAAGCTGTAGTTTAAGGTGGGGTTGCCATAAACAAAAATGTTGGGACATCTGCCAAGATAAACTCAAATCTATGTCAAATCTGATGACGCACAGAAACCGTCCGATGCTTTCCACTGCACTTTTTGGAATAGAATACAAGCCTTTGTGTGTCATTTATATGTTTGTGTAAGTGCAGTGACATTTAGTCTTTGCGTATACAACTTTGTAAGAAAGCTGAGCTCAGAGCACAGGGTAAGAGATGATCGTGCCCCTGGAGCAAATGGGGTTAAGGGCATGGCTGAAATCCCAGCTGTGGAAGCATGACCCTGAGGGTCTGTTGAGTAACCTATTAGAGTCTTAAGCACTGAGCCACCACTGCACACTGACAATAAATGTTTACGACTGAGCAGTAGCAATGAGTTCAACTACCACTGTTCCCTTATGTAAGCACAAACACCTGGACACGAGTGAATTTCTTCGAGTTTAGTGTTTTTTAAAATGAAGACGCAGGAAGTGGTAGCCCTATATTAAGATGTTGGACTACAGATCAGAAGATCTTTGGGTTCAATTCCCAGCACGACCGAGCTTAGGCCCCTGAGCAAGGCCCTTTTAACCCTCAACTGCTCAGTTGGATAAAAATTATATTAAGTCGCTAAGGGCGTCTGCTAAACGCCAGAAATGTAAATGGAAGTAAAACCTTTAATTCTTTCCCCTCTCTCTGGCTCTCACTATCTCTCCATCTCAGGGCCTCAGGCAACAATAAAGTCCAAAATATGGTTCTGCTGGAGCTGAGTTATGTGAACTCCAACTTGCAGCTTCTTATGGAGCAGTTGGAAGGTCTGAACAGTTCAGTGGAAGTTTACCAGAATGTACAGTAAGTGTAAACACACACACACATTTTCTGATTGCCTTATGGTTCTTGCGATAAACTGACCTTATCAATACAGTGAATTCATCAACACTATGCATCTCGGATGCTTCGATTGTTTGGTTGGAGATCGGTATCGGTGCACAGTGTTGTGTATAAAAAATGTTAAAGGCGTGTTAACATGTACACTGTATAATGAATGTGTGTGATCATTTAGTACTCTGTTAAAACAATAGTTACTTTACATACAGTATATTACATCATTAGTGTACAAATGTAACAAATATATAAACATATAGCAAAGGAACATCTATAGTATTACTATATTTGCAAAGTTATCAGAGAAGGTTAATGTTGATCAGAGAACTTTCATATCAGTTTTATAAAATTTGAAGCATCAGGATTGGGATCGGTCAATCGGCATGACCTGAAATTGGTACTCTATCGGCTGCAAAATACCTGATCGCATCATTCCTACTATACTCATTCTGATTTTATGGAGAGTGCCCTCTAAAATTGGAGAGTTCGTAACACGGTTGCAAATGTTTACTTGCTGAGTGTTTTGGTTAGAGATACTGAATATCTAATATATAAAAAGGCTAACAAGCCCGACGCCCGGCCCGTGTGTGAGCTATGACGTGAAACTTGGCCCAAAGCCCGACTCGAGGGGCATAAATGAGTCTGGGTCTGTTGGGCACTGGCTTAAATGCATGGCTCTAGTTTTGGTATTTCTCCTTCACCTTCGCACCGGTTGAAGACCCTCTGTGAAATGTGAAATTCTTACCAAGGAATAGCTATAAGAGACTACCTATAAGATGGTATATAGCTGTAAGAGATGTACTGTTTAGTTTTAAATTTGTGATGAGTTAAATTTTAAACAACAATTTTTATTGATGCAATTTCGATTGAAGGCCCACCACATTTATCTTACACAGTTAATATTAGCATTGTCTAACATTAGAGATTAGGGTTAGGGAAAAATTTGGAAAACCTGATGTTTAAAACCATTTGACACAATGCGAATGTTTTTTTTTTTTTGGTTTAGTGCAGGTTTATTCTCCAAAGGGATTACTAATGAATGAAATAAACTCGTCTTTCAGGGTAACGTTATTGTGGATATTTTAATATCGATAGTATTTGGATTCATTCAACACAGGCTAGGTTTTAATAAGATCACAAGTGTTTAATTACTGATTTGTTAAGCCATGTTTTGAGCGGTGCGACATGAAGGGAATTAGATTAACAGATTAGAGTCAACCAACAAATCCTTGATTATCTTTAAAGCCAGTAGTGCTGTCATAAACAGTACTCTGTTTAGTAGGCGTTTGGGATTTACAGCAGGCACTAGCTGAAGTGCTGTATTGACTCGACAGAAAGAGAGAGTGAGAGAAGAGGAACAGAGATGGGGGAAAAAGGGAGTTTGGAGTGAGTGGAAAAAAGAAGGAAGGAGTGGGTCATGAAGAGAAAGTACACCATGATGATCCAGCAGTAATGCAGGTTGGAGGAGGATAGCTCTCTGACTAGGATATTTTGTACATTTTCCTCCTCCATCCAACCTCTTTATTATAATTAAGTTCGGTTAAGCCAGCTGATGTGTTAGGAATAGACTAGATGAGACTTTACAAGCACATGTAAACACACATTTGGAGCCTCCCTTGATCTGTGCTTGCTGAACTGGATTTGATGCTGACAAGCTTGCGTTTTTTTTTTTGAGCCTGCTCAACTGGTAGACTTGCACTCTTCTAGACATGCAAACCATCAAAAGTATGAAGAATGGCGCTTATGAAAACTGAGTGTTCTTTGGCTCAGGGACTTGACAAATACAGTACAGTGAAACAGGAGCAATGCTGCACTTGTTTCTGTTCGTCTTTCCCAGAAGTTGGTCTCAAAGACATCGCGATCTAGTGCACTCTGTGCAACACAAACCTAAGAGAATTGTTTTAATTTCTAAGACTAGGTTATCCTATGCGTATGTAAAAATAATGCTTTATAGTATGTTATCATTTCCGTCACTTTTGGCTGGATGTGTAAGTTGATTCGTGGTCTGTGTGAAAATGCCGCGCTGCCAGCCATCTCCAGTGGATTGGGATTTGGTTTACGGTATGCAAACACAGATCGGAGTTTTACTCTAGGGGAAAAACGCAGTGTGAAAAGCCATACTATGATGCATCAGGTGTAATTCTTTCAGAATGAAGTGGCATTTAGAACCAAGCGGCTGCAGTATTTTTGGGTGAAACTACCAATTTAACAACAATCTTTAAACCGCGTAGAGTGAATTTCGCATGAAGCACTTTGCTTCCGACAGCATGTACTACATCCGATACCTACTCAAGTAATGCTGCTCTGCCATTAGTACAGTATGTACTGAACCCGGACATACTTCAGCTGTCATGTGACCAACGAATTCAGATTAACCACAAAAACAGCACTTTATTTATTTTTCCTTGTTTAAACGTTCAACAAGCAAACAGTTTACTCAGTGTTGTTAAACAAGAACCAGAAGGAACACAATGTAATGTTTATAGCCCTTACACTCGGCTGTTCCACATCTGTCCCGGTGCTTTGTTGGACAGCACAGTATTCATTGTATCCAATGCAAAACGTCGAATGACTCAGTAGATCATCCAAATGTTTTCCCCTAAACACTTTTTCAACCACTGGAAAGTTAAAGTGTAAATTTTAGCATGAAGTTTACATTTTACGACGATCTTAGCAATAAGGAATATTGCAAGTGTGCGCATGAGCTTGAGTCCCATCATGCACTGTATGGCCAAAGATATTTGGCCATATGTACATGACACCCACATGTCTCCCTCCAACCCCCACAAAACCTGAAGTACACAGTTTTATCTGCTTTACCATTAAATATTCCTGCCATTGGAACTTATATCTCTTACTGGACACATTTGCTGTGAGCCGAATCAAAACCTCACAGCGGTCATCTTACATAATGACAAACGTGAACACACCACCATCTTTTTTGGACTATTTTTGTATTGACCGCTCCTGTGTCTCACAACGTTCCCCTGCCACTCGTGCTACATTTATGTTGTGAAAACTAATGGTCACATCATCAGCTAAAACATACAGGCCATATGCTTTATTCCCGGAACAAGTGCAGATTTAAGTTCAAGTTGTGTTCACATACCTAAGAATCGTGGCACTGTTCCAGTGTAAGTAAACCTGTACTATTTCTAACAGGTAGTTTTTGGTTTAGTATCGCACCGTGCTTCCTATGACAATTTTCTCATTGCTCATATATCATGTGGAACTGCTCTGTTTCAGACTAAATCTCTAATGTGAAATCCTCCTAAGACCCTACGACTTGTTCCAGAGTTACAATTCCCCAGTGCACAAAGTCAGGTCCACAAAGCCTTTGGGATAAATTTATTGGCCTTTAAGGGCGTTTCTTTATTCAAACATGGGGGAAATTAACAATCAGTTATTGATGAATCGTTTATTATTGATTAGTGTAGACTATCTTTATTTGTAGTTCCCCCAACACACACCTACACACCGTCCGAGCGAGAGAGAGGATGTCTGTACTCAAGTGGTCCTTTTCTTGTAGAGATTCCTTGTTTCCAATAACAACCGCAAAAACAAGATTAATTAGTGGTCAGATGGCAGAGAGCTGAGACCTGTGTGTGTGTTTCCCCTTGAGAGACTGGCCTTTTTTTATTGCCTCTGAAAGACATTCGGGCTCTTTTTTCCCCCCCAAATCTCAGGCATCTACAAAAGAGCATTAATTCAGGATAAAGCCTTCTTAAAGAGGGCTTGCTTATTAAAGAGGGCCTGTGTTTTTACTAGAACATTCTCAGCTTGTGTGCTTCTTCAGTTAAGCAGCCAGACAACACGCCATCACCAGTCAGTGAGGATCTAATCCTGAAGTTGCGCTGGGCGATAAAACGATAACAATAATTATTGCGATATTATTTTCTTCAATATAAATATAACAAATGCTCGATAAAT
>JAOUQX010000019.1:10160486-10171209 GCA_028566295.1 Liobagrus marginatus | reverse complement strand
TTTTGTTTGTGTGTGTGTGTGTGTGTGTGTGTGTGTGTGTGTGTGTGTGTGTGTGTGTGTGTGTGTGTGTGTGTGCTTTATTCTTCACTAAAGGGGATATATTACATAGCACTATAACACACATCAATTTACAAGAACATTTTGACAGGAAATAAGGAAGTAAATTAAACTTTAAAAATAGAAGAAAAAAAATGGTAAGCAATGAGTAAGGTGAAAAGTAACAAGTAATGAATAGGTGGAGTGATACCGGTTGAAAAGTAAGAAAAGTGTAACATGAGCAAGTGAATAGATGATGTCAAAATGAATAGTGGGCAATTGAATTGCAATTAAAACTCTGCTTCTTTATAAAGGTTCAGGAGGTGGGTTCTACCAGTGGTCCAGAGGAGTACAGATCCGAGCCAACTTAGATTTGTTGATGGATTGGACTCAGAGTATTGGTTTAAGTGACCTGGCAGCAGAGTTCTTTCAGAAACTCTCCTCAGCAGTCAACCTACTGGCTACCCCTAAGGAGAATTTACTACAGGTCAGACTTCATGCACTTTGAATTGAGTTGTATTGTCACTTGAATGAACTATAACCACACCAATCTATGTACTAAATACGTATACTTGTTGTGTAATAATAATCATCTAGTAACCCAGGCAGAGATACATTTTATACTTCTGTAAAGCCCTTGAGGTGTCTTGTATATACAACGATGGCCCTGTGGTTCACTGACAATGTGGCACCAACAGAGGTACTCACTTAAAGTGTCACATTCAATATAGTGTACCATAATGTGCCGTTACCTCTGATAACAATATTTCCTTATGACTGTATCACACTGTGTACACTGCTTATACTACGTGCCAAAACTAAGACAGGAGAGTTCGTTTAAATTGACGTCACTAACACAGAAGGCGTGCTGTGGCATGTTGTTTGTGTAGTCTCCCGTAAAGGCTTGGATCATGAGTTGAGTGATGTCATTAAGTATTACTCATACAGCTAATTTATCAGATGCTTTGTGGTGAAAACAGAAAACACAATGAGGTGATGAAACCACCCACTGAGCTTAACACCTACACTAAATATTTTGGAGACACTGACTTGTAACATTAATATGTAATTCTGTTCAAACTGGTTTTGCTTACAATCCAATGTAAGTATGTCACGTCAAATATTATTTCTGATTCAAACTTTGGGATTCTGAAGAACTCCTGTGAATCTTTACACTACAGATCACAACTATAAGAAGTGATTAGCTTACTAGGACCACACAAACTTTACAAAGTGTAACCAGGACACATCCGTGCTATAACAGATTTACAGTGCTTTTTTAGTTGCTTTATTTTCTGAGGACGTGAGGTCAGATAGGTGTAAGGGAGGGACTGTAAATGAGCTCATAGTGTTATTGACCTTGACTCTAGCATACTATATGTGAAACAGGAATGACCTAATCTAACCCTATACTTGCGTTTTAGAATTTGCCTTTTTGTTCTTGGTACACATCTAGGAAGGGTGCTTAAAACATTGCCAACGTTTAGTATCTAACAACGTTAGACATCAGACATCTAAACAACGTTTAGCGCTTAACTTCACCCGTTTTTGTTTAATGCAGACAAATGTGCAAAATAATCATACAATTTTCCAGCCATCCTCTGCACACTTCCCTATTCTCTAATCTGTAGTAAATTCTAATACTAATGTTCTACCCCTTATATTCCAATATAAGTACAAGACATGGGCGCATCTGGTACGTAGTAAAATGTTGTATTATGTATTAGCATATACTTAGTTCTAACACCTGTTTGTTTTTAAGTAAAGTTAATCTGTTCTATCTTGCATGTCACTGAGCATATCCCAGCATTGCAGATCAGCAGAAGCCATTTCGCTGAGCTCAGAAAAAAAAGAGTTGAGTGGGACTGTTGCTAGGAGGCTGGTTAAAAGTGTTCCATCCATGTAGCTTACGTTTTTTTTTTTTTTTTGTGGTTTTCCTATAATCTAGCAATGTGCTCAACCCCTTACGCTTCACCCTTTTCCTATTGGCTCTTTCCAAACCTGCATTACACATCTGTTGCCTTTTTTTTTTTTGCATTAGCAGTGATTTGCTCTTGCTACTTTTGGAATTAGTAATATTTTGTATCATTTTGAAGTTTCTTTCTGAAAAAGCAGCATTCTCTACACAAATTCCAAACCTAGACAACAGTATATAAAGAGTAACCACACAGCTCCTCTTAAATAAGGCACATAGAAACACAAACCTTGCACTCATTAGTTGTTTATGTGGTCAGGTATAAGTATTTACTGTATAGGTATATTATACTATTTACATACTCTGAAAACAAAGTGTGCTCATTTAGACAGATCAACATTTTGGAAATTAGCGTGCCCACTGCATAAGTGAAGGGGAGTTTCCGAGCAAGACCCTTGATGAGGTGGCATGTTGCGACAGCCTCTACTCTCAGTGTGCCACAGTTATCACCCTGTCGGTGCTGTTTATACTCAGCACAAACCACTGAACACTCCCAAAAACATGATGTGACTTCAGTATTATATGTACTGTATATGCTGCCATTTTCTTTTGCAGGCAATAAACAGATGGTACCAAAAAGCATACAAGGAATTTGGTGCAATTTCATTTAAGTTGCTTACACCTCTAGACAGTGTTGAACTTGGCATTTTCTTTGTGTTCTAGTTTTTGTTTGTCTTAACATCGCTTTCAATTTCCCTTTCCTTATCTTGTGTGTCTGTGTGTAGACCTCCTGGGGGTCTCTTAGATCTGATTACCCTCACCTCAATCCAGCACAACTTCACCACATGCTGAGAGAATACAACTCCAGTCGGGCCAGTCCCTCCTGCTGGACCCCTTCCCCAGAGGAAGCTGACTCTGCCCTCAAAACCGGTAAGTTTAACAGCACATACACACCAGTGCCAATGTGATCTAGAATGCTGAGTGAAGAAGCGGAATGAGTATCTACAAGTGCCAACAAAAAGGATCATATTTCTGCTGTACTTTGTTCACCCCCTTCTTCTGCCATGTGACTGTTCTTCCGATTGCCTAACTGGCATGTTAGCTCCAAGTCTATCATTGTCTTCACTCTAAGTCTTTAATTGCAATGTTGTTTATGAATGCTGGCATTGTAGTAGAAAAACTGTATAATCTAACCAGTTGCAATCTTTGTGCGCTTATGAAGTTAAGTACCCATAACACAAAATGTTGTATGTTTATAAATGCAACAACAGTTACAAGACCGTTTCCTTATGCCCAATATATATTTTATTTTATGGTATATTACAATAATTGTAAATGATCCTCATATATTGATATTGATTATAATCTTTTCTAGCTGAAATTTTGGAGAGTTTTGACAATCATCCTCCACTTATCCTGCCCTGCAACACCTTTCACTTGGATCTGGGGAAGGCTATTACAGAGTCCGCTTTCTTCTCCCACCTCAAGAGACTGCAGGAGTTTATTGACAGCTTTCCTATAGACCTGATACATAGTGATCTACAACACTTACAGGTACTGCAAATACCACCTCTTCTGGCATTATAAAGCTTCAGTCTGGGTATAGGAATGACCCGGTAGTACTTTCTTACTGGAATGAATGTAATGTTTCTCACATTTGTTTGTTTCGATTAGGACAACAGCTATGACCTGAAGGAAGCTACACAAATAATTTCTTCCGCATGCAGCACAGGAGTGGATTGCCAAGAGTCCCTCAAAGTCACCAGTCCAACTATTCAATCTGGTTACACAGCACGCCGACCGTGTTGGCCTGCCTCATCTCCTCAGCTCAGGGGCCTCGACAGTGCTCTAGGTTCCTGTGAAGCTCTCTTGTCTCAGAAGCTAAAAGACCTGGAGCTCCAGAACAGCCTGCATAGGGAAACAGACCTGTGCTCACACAAGAGCCTGGCCTTGGATCCATCCTGCCTACTCACCCCACCTAATACACCCCAAGGCCTGGAGCGCTCTGAACTTGAGGCCAGACTACAAGAAGAAACAACACAAAATTCCAAAGGTAACTGATTATTTTATGGGCGTAAAACATGCATCTGTACACACCATATATCATGCACAGCACTTATCTTAAAAATTCTTGTGCAAATCCATGATCTACATCTCTAGGGCGGGAGTACTTTAGATAAAAAAAGATGAGCAAGGACTTCACTTAAGGCTGAGCTAACCAGTAATATGGATGACCTGAAAAAGTGTTTAGCAAACCTTCCGTTTAGATGTCAAGCTGGACTGGAAAGAGAATGCTTGAGGCACGTTTTCTCCATGGGATTCTCTTCAAGTTCAAAGGATGGGCTTTCTCCTACCTAGGTCTTTTGTTTTTGGCAGCCGTAGTGGTGAGGTCATGCAGAGATGTGTGGGATGGATGCTAACGTTATTATTGTTATTATTAAAAAGGAAAAGTGCATGATGAACAAGGCCAGCTAGCTTTTGGCACCATGGGTTGAGTTCCTCCACCTCTATGATTCAGTGTATTCCGTCATATTAAATAAGGATTAATATTGAAATGACACATGGCATCACTGAGCTGACCTTTCCAGTACATGGCATTTGAATTGAATACATCTGGTACAACTGTTCTTTTAATAATTTTTTTTAATCCTAATTCTTTCATCAATTGTCTACCGTTTATCCTGTTCTAAGGTCGCGGGAGTGCCGGAGTCTATCCCATCTACTTTAGGGCGTGAGGCGGGGTACAGCCTGGACAATCGCCAGTTAATTGCACTGCTAACACACATGCATTACATTTAGCATAACATTAAATAGCTTTCAACTGCTGTTTTCTTGCCAGCTTAGTTTTTTTAATCTATAATGATGATATAATGTATAATGAATTGATAATATAATATATAAAGAATTCAATGAATTTATGTGATGCTCATATTTATAAGATGCTCAAAATCTTTGGTGTAGGATAGGGTTCCTTTTGAGTCAGGTTCCTTTTTTTTTTCTTGTATCATCACAGAGGTTTTTACTTGCCACTGTTGTCTCTTGGTTTTTCATTAAAAAGGAATACACGTTCATCCATTGTCTGACGCTTATCCCGTTCAGGGTCACGGGGGCGCTAGAGTCTGTCCCAGATAACTTACGCCGTGAGGCGGGGTACACACTGGACAATCGGCAGTTAATCGCAGGGCTAACCCTCAGAGACAGACAACCATTCACACTATCATTCACTCCTATGGACAATTTAGAGTAGCACATTCACCTATGCCCAATCATGTGTGTTTGGAGGCACGGGTTTTGCCGGGGAAAACCCGTGCAGCACGTGCAAGCACGGGGAGAACATGCAAACTCCACACAGAAAGACGCTGGGTGGGAATTGAACACATGACCTTCTTGCTGTGAGGCAGGAGTGTTAACCACTCTGTCACCGTGCTGCCAGATGTTCTTTGATATATTTTTTAAATTGTTGCTAAATTATATATATATATAATAGTGTATTGTTTCTTTTTTTCTGTATGGTACTTTAGTGGAGAATTGTCTTTTCACAACACACATTTCAATATTTAATTTCTTTTCAACACATGAATAATGGGGACTAATGTTTAATGCATGCTCTTAGCAAAGTGTAAGACACAACTCAATGGAGAAAGTAGGCATCAGTAATCTTTCACAAAGGATTATTGTAAACTAATCCAGCTTGATCTGTTTTAATTGCCTTCATTATATTCAATCTGATGTTTACCCTGAAATAAATATAATGCAAAGTAGAAATTTTCTTCAACTATTCACTGTTCTTTATGGACTTTATATTCTTTATACTGATCAAAAGGCATCTGTTTAGCACTAGTGCTAAATGTTACTGCAAACATTTTAAAGCTATTTTGGTAGGCAGAGTTAGTCTTATAATCCAGAGTAAAAGCTGATGATGCCAGGACAAAAAAGAGCACTGGATAAAGTATCATGGGAATTTACAGTCGAGTTACTGTGCGGAATCTCAAACCATTGTTCGAGGTCCTGGTCTGAGGTGTGAACGATTTAGGGGGTGCACTGTACCTGTTGCTACTGTGGTTCTGTTGTGGAGGTTGTGATTGGGAGGAAAATCAGAAGAGCAGTAGAGTATCCAGAGGATGAGCAGTTTAATAGTCCAATGCTCTTGTTTGTCCAGTTAAATACAGCACTTGATTGTTCATTTTAATACTGGAAGGATATGGAATTGCCCCATGACACTATTGGTCTGAATGACAAACATTTCCCTAAAAATTAAAAAATGTAAAATAAAATTAATAAATAAAAAAGTTGACAGTTTTTCTGTACTGATATGGAAATCTATATAGGATGTAGAAAATAGCATTTTACAGAATAAAAAGGCCTTGCTTTAACAAAAAAAAAAAAAAATGAATACATAACATATACAGACTATGCATTCCTACTTAAATGTATAAACCACATGAAGGAAATGTAATGGCGATTTTTGATTTGTTACTGTGTAGAGCGTGACCTCAGAGGAAATATAAAAGGGATGAGAGATACGGAAGAGGTTGAAGATGACCGAGATGAGGTGTTCACAGTCGAAGTATCAAGGGGACCTCATGGGCTTGGCCTAGCGCTGGTAGATGGACAGGTAGGATTTTTTTTACTTAGCTTTCTCTAAACCCCATTTTCTTTGGCCTTTGCTGTATCTACTACTTTATACTATTTTTAACATCTCTAAGTTATTGAATTGACTGTGAGTGAAGTGTATAGGACATATATATAGCAGTTGGATATTTGGTTTCCCAGGTTTTTAATGACTTATGATTAAAACATTTAAATTCCCAGGAGTCGTTTGTGTGATAATTTAGAATTACGGTAGTCTGAAGACCCCCCTGGCAAAAGTATTAAACCCCTTTAAGACTTTGTATTTAAAACTCATTACATGACTACAATTTTAGTGTCTCCGAAAGTTAGCTGTTCAGCAGGTGCTGTACCTAAAAATAATTGGTCATAGTGGTCCTGATGTAGATATAGAGGTTTGTAGAGAGATTTTCTGATTAAGGAGTATGGAATGGTGGTGAGTGGTAGGGGTCAAGCTTTAGTAAGAATTGCTCAATAGGAGGTAACGTTTTGTTCAGGCTTTGCCAGGAAATTTGAAATGGCTAATATAGGCTACACTGTGTTCCTGAGCTGGTCCCCTGCATTCTCCGAATACTGGGTCATTAGGTGACACATGCAGTATAATGGAGACAATAATGTGTCCTGTTGAAGACTTCTGTTTAACCTGTTGCGGATGATGTTGTCTGTGGTCACTAGAAATCTCCACTGGGGATGAATGGGATCTATATAAAGTCAGTAGTTCCAGGCTCACCAGCTGCTCAGTGCCAAAAACTCAGACTTGGTGATCGTATCCTGGCTGTGAACGGCATCAGTCTTGTAGGCATGGACTACCAGACGTGAGTATACACTCATACGTAGTACTTACTTATCCGTCACTGATTATTGGAAGCATTCTCACAGAACAACAGTTCTGCATCAATCAAGATGCGTTAACATGTTCAGTCAGGAAAATACTTGCTTATGATCTATTCTGAAACCTTTTAATATAGCTTTCAGCAAATAGAAAATACAAAGAGGGGTGCAGAAACCAAGTTAGAAAAGTATGTGATAAAATTATTAATTAATACATATAAATGTTAGGCGTCTCTATGAAACTGAAAACTGATTCCATACTCTCTACATCTATTACAGTTTAATAGGTAAAGGAAGACAATAACAATGAATTCCATCTTATATACAATAACAGTTGTAATATTGTGATAATAAATCAGAAGTGAACAATGGCATTTTAATACCATAGCCCATTAATATTGAATTAGTAAACTAAAAAAAAACCCAATGTCATAGTCATACATAAAGATTAACATGTAGTAAATGTGCTGCCATACTAAAGGGTTAAACCTTTGAACCTGAAATAGATGCCAAGAACTTACAGGATATAAGTAAAACGAGTCTCACTCTATAAACCTTTTTCTAATAAGTGATTAAAAGCAGCTGGCTAGTATGCGTCCAGACAAAGCCTTACGCATATCTACACATAACTAGTTCCGTATGTACTTATTGTAGTTCCACACTGCACTACTCTGTTTTACACAATACAGTACAGCACTACATAATTACAGTGCTATATTAACTGCTGTTAGACACACGTTTGTAACAGATATAAATACTAGCACAAGACAAAAAAAAATGTATTCATGCCAATCACCTATCTCAAATTAATATGAAGTAAAAACTACGTGTTATAACCAGACTTGTTGCCCTGAGATTTCATTATTTAAGATGCGTTTGTTGCGTTCATCCTCTGCATCTTTCATTCTTTCCTAGTGGTAGGGAGATCATCCGGACAGCAGAAGATTCCCTCCGGTTGCTAGTGGCCAAAACTGAAGCGAGCAGCCGTGGCATAACCGCCAGCACCAGATGCTAAAGCAGTGGGGGACTGTCCCATCCGTTGTTGGACTTTTGATTCTCACAGCAACAAAATCAGGCCATCACTCTTTTCCAAGCTGCTGGCTGAAGCCAACATTCCTGGGAGTACCAATGGGATAGACAAAACAAATCAAATACTAAGTAAATACAATTTATTGAAGACTTAATTGAGGCCAGTTCTCCATTTGGAATCTCCGCGGATGACGTTACATTTATGTCAACTTGGTTCTAAAAAAGGCAGACCACATGACTGAAGTTTAATGCATTCATTTACTTCAGCATGAATCTATTTGTTGTCTGCTTTAAATGCGCCAGGTTCGTCTGGGAATAGTCGTGGCTCAAATGTTATCATGTTGTTTACTGGTTATAGCATTAATGACTCAAACATTTATCCCAAATATGCAGACATATGCAATATCAATGAAAAAAAGAATTTTATATATTGCATTCATTTTATGTTAACCAAATATCTGGCTTGTATCAAGTAGTGTTTTTTAATTTGTTCTGGTCAAAGTGTTTATGTTCCATATGTTTGAAGCCACAAATCACATTTTCAAATAGTTTTATCTATTTTTTAGTGCCATTAATGAGCTTCATGTGATATATTCAATGGTAGATTTTTTTCCCTAAGTGTCAGAGAAACAGTATTACATCTGCATTATTGTCATGGTATGTTTGTATGATATATTTATATATATATTTTTTAAGTGTAATATTTACATGTGAAATAAATATTGCTCATTTTTAAGGTGCATGGACTGGACTCATGTATATAAACATGTATTTGTACATGAGTTCTGGTTTTCCATTTATGTGTGCTATGTGATTCACTTCATTATATTTTATATGTAGAGATGTATATTGATGTATATAGAGATACATATGTTGTTATAGTCTTGGAATGTAATTCCTGTCATTTCAGAACATCTTTTTTTAACTTTATGACATGTTTACATTTGGTAAAAGGCCCTGGTTTGGGACAACACCCAGCTCTGCTGAACCTATTTATCCCTTCGATGGTTTATGAGTTAGGCAGAAATAAAGTAATGGTCAGTGCAGGGAGAATGAGTAGTACAGCTTTACACAGTTACACTAAAGATCTGGAGCAGAAGAGTGCCAAGGGTGTGTCTCTTATGCTGTACCATTTATAGAACACTGAGGTTTTTACAGCCGCTCTAAGCTCAAGTTACACAACGTGGCTCTGATGTGCCACGCTTTTGCAGAAGCCACACAGATGCCGATTAAATAGTCAGTCAGCAGGCTGGTGGTTTGTGTTTAATATCAAAGTGTATACTGAATCTATATTGATGCTGAAAACAGAGAAACCAGATTTTTTGTTATGCATAAAATATAAACCATGTTTTAAGCAGTATGTGGTAGCTTCTAAATTTAGGGACTGGCAGACAAGCACCAACCCATGCAAAACAACACTAATTTGGTATTTCCAGACCATATGGAAACCTCAGGATTCTGGTGGCATTCTGACAATAAGCAGTCCATTAAAGCAGTGCAGGAAAGACAAATGTTGAATAATTACTATTTAAAACAGGTAACATACATAAATTAACATAAATTAAAACAAAAATTAATATTTGTTATTCTTTGAATCAACATTTTTCTATTTTCTGTGAAGCTGCTTTGGGAGCATGTCTATTGTTAAAAGCGCTCTAGAAATAAAATTGAATTGAATATTTGCACTGCTGCCTTACAGTATCAGTTTAATTTGTTTGATTCCGTGCACGGGCTTCTGTCTGGGATTCCTTTCAAATGTTCTCGTGTCCACTACGCCGTTTTCCTTCAAGTTCTACCTCCCAAAACATGCCTGAAGTGAATTTACCCTCCTTAAATTTACAAATAACAATGCAGGTGTGTGTGTGTGTGTCTGTACATATTGATTGAGTGTGAGCCCTGGATTTCCTCCCAGTTGTTTCCAGTATACTGTAGATCCTCTGTGACCCTGAACATGCTTAAATATATGAAAATGGACTTTTAACAGAGAATCATTCATCTGCCACTGTCACATCCTGGACATAACTATTCTTTGGATCGAATGAAGTTTTTCAATTTTTCGCAATTGCTGAGCAAAGAATACAATAAAAAAGCATTCCTTAATGGTGAGTTACTTCATTATAATCATCCTGCTGTTTCAACTTTCACTTCCTTTATACTGTACATTGTTAGAGCAAGCCACTTTTAACACATGATATAAAATACTGCATATCTAATCTATATTACAATTCTACACATTATAATAACCATATCTTATTAGGTGGTGGTGGCTCAATGGTATAAGGCTCTGGGTCAGTCATCAGAGTC
>JAOUQX010000019.1:10146190-10160386 GCA_028566295.1 Liobagrus marginatus | reverse complement strand
TTATACATTCACTCTCTCTCTCTCATACGATACGTATTATGGCTCCACTCGTGCTCTCATTCGTCGATCTCGCGCCGAGAACCAATCACGTGCCTTGTCTGAGTGCGCGTGTGTATGTAGAAAGCCTCTGAGCGTTTCTCTCTTTGTCTGACATCCTGGGAAACCGTTTCTCTCGCGCATCACGATGAAACAGCGCTGCTTTTCCGCAATACGGCTGCCGATATGGCGCTAGTTTTGAATTTGTATTTTTCGATGAATATTTCTGAAAAAAACGCGATGCACTGAAAACGCGAAACTTGAACCGCGAAGTGGCGAGGGGTTACTGTACTGTATATGCATATTCAATACATGTTCATGTAGCTTGTTAAGATTCAGGACACAAAAATGACATGAAACATTTTGTTTCCTGGTGGTGAGCCAATCGTATTGTTGTTCCAGTACGTCGTGTTAGGGTTCATTGAGGTCACTACATATAGCGTCTAAACGAACTTGTTATTTAACTGTGATTATACACTTGTTAACTGAAATGACTAAAGTGTTCTAAAGATGTAACTTAGTAAATTTTAGGGTTATTTGGAACTTAAACTAGAGTTTAGGAATTAATATATAATTACCGATTTGCTGAATTAATAATGTGAAACGTACGGATAATAACGTGACGTGGTTGATAAGTGGAATTACTTGTGTTACTTTAGTCATTTGATTCTACGTTGTTTATCACCATACATACAAAACATTTAATGCTACAATGATGAAAAACAAAGTTATATCAATACAAAGACTGAAAATGATTTTTCCTCACATTGTTGGTGAGTATATTTTTCATTACTCACGGATACTGATACGGAAACATGTCAGCTGCATTTTTGTAGTTACTACAGGTGAAAGGCAAAAGCACATTTGATTATAACAATTGGCATCTTCCAAATTCATGGATCGGTTATGAGTATGTTTTTGTTTTGAGAGTTAATAACGAATAATCTATGTAATACTTACTAATAATTCATGAATAAAAGTGTCAAGTTGGCACGACCATTTTTTTTTTTTTGAAAACCACAACCCCTCTCAACCAACCTGATAATCTCCCATCTCCCATCACAGTGATATTTCTGCTAAACAGTAATGAAGGGGACACAAACAGCCTGAATTTGTTTTCTGCATTAGTGTGAAATAAAACACAGTACATAATTAAATAAATGCTTAGAATTAGCAAAACTATTTGCGAATAGAAAAGAAACTTAGGGAATATCTAGAAACAGGTTTTAATGAACTAATAATGTATAGGTTTTTTTTATGAAATCTTGAAATAAAAATACTAGATACATTTAACCATATTCAAGATAATTCTATTTGCCAAGATTTTTTGCGGCGCATTGGTTACTTCTGATTTCTCAGGGCTGGCAATTTACTTTGAAAAAGTACTAGAATAGCTTTTGACAAAGTAGGAATCACACTCTTCCTCACCTCACGAGCCCTTAATGTTCATAACCTTAAAGCACAACTTAGTGTGAAACTGCCCTGTCTATTTTTAGCATCTGTGTTTTTTTTTGTGTTATGTAGAAAAGGCACATGAACGGTTTATGTTGTTTATGTACAGGCCAAACAGCAGGACATCAAGCAGATGCCCAACACCAGTACAGCTAGTCCCCTATTTATGATAGAGATGTGTTCAGCGTCCCACCATATCGAACGCCGTATACGCTGCTACACTGCCTGCATTCCGCGTGCGATTAGTCGAATATACTTAAGTCACACAAACGTAACTCAGTAATGATGCATTGCTGTAATCGGTCCCTTAAGACTAACCGAATACTATCTAAGTGACAGACTATATTTTACGGCATAGCCAACCATATATCATTTTACGATAAGAATCCTTCAATTTGCGGAATTGGCACAAATTTTTTTCAGCTCTAGTTGAGTATTTCTAGTACAGTAATCCCTCGTTTATGGCGGTTAATGGGGACCGGAAACCCCCACGAAGGTGAAAATCCGCGAAGTAGGATTGGCCCCCCTAGGAATTTCCGTATATGTGTGTGTGGGTACCAGAATGTTTAAAATATGTATATTTACACTATATATATATATATTTTACTTAAATCTATTTAATTATAAAACCTTAATATTATACATTCACTCTCTCTCTCTCATACGATACGTATTATGGCTCCACTCGTGCTCTCATTCGTCGATCTCGTGCCGGGAACCAATCATGTGCCTTGTCTGAGTGCGCGTGTGTATGTACAAAGCCCCGAGAGAGTTTCCCTCTTTGTCTGGCATCGTGGGAAATCGTTTCTCTCGCGCATCACGATGAAACAGCGCTGCTTTTCCGCAATACGACTGCCGATACGGCGGTATTTTTGAATTTGTATTTTTATATGAATATTTTTGAAAAAACCGCGATGCACTGAAACCGCGAAGTGGCGAGGGGTTACTGTATTTCTAGTTTTCGACTGGAAGACATAATAATATTCAGGAATAATTTGGACGCAGCAATGAGTTAAAACTTGTAGAAGCCAAGAGGTTTGCCTCATTGCATTTTGATGAAAGAAGAATCTTTGCAGATTTTCTAACCCCCCTGAAAATTTCTAATGAAAATTTGAACATGGTGGTGCATCACAAATTGCAAGATGTTACTGAGATTATGTTGTCAGAGTCACATGATGTAGGGGACGCCGAAAACCGGACTTTATCAAAATGGGTGCTGCAGTACAACAACTTGCTGCAAGACAACCAACAAAGCGAAAGATTAGACGAGTGTGGATGAGTAAATGGTTTGGGAAAAGGGGACAACGTGGATTGCCGCTTCTTCAGTTTCCATCCTGCAGGTTTTCCGGTCGCCGTTTTGAAATGTTTGTCACTTCGGTCTCTTCGTAGACTTGTTTCTTACTGGCTATTGTGAAAGTACTGACGTCATCATAGCGGACATGATCCTGATTTAAAATCATAAATATCAGACATGTTTAATATGAGCGGGTAGGCAGCGATTTGGGTGAGAGTAGATCATGTCATGATGTGCAAGATTCGGTCTGTAAATGTCTCACATTACTCCGGATAACAGATTCTCAGGAGGGCAAAATCGGGTTTTGGTGTGTTTGTGCCTACTGCATCTTCAGATTTCTGTTTTTGGCTGAAAGAGTGATTCCCAGATGTGAACTACTACTGTTACAGGTTTGCCATTCTGTGCATTCTGAAAAGCTTTTCTGCTCACCACAATTGTACCAATCAGGTCCCAGTCAAAATCACTGAATTGAATGTTTTCCCCATTCCGATGGTCGATGTGAACTCTACCTGAAAGTGCTGACTTGCATCTGCATGATTTTATACATTGCACTGCTGCCACACAGATGGCTGATGACATGTTTGCATGGATGAGTAGGTGTTCATAATTAAGTGCTTGGAGAATGTATGTTTCCACCATATAAGGCTCAAAAGTGTGTGTGTTAACAGTAGCTACATAACATGCTACTCTATATTGTTATAGTAAGTGGCATTACTTCTAGTACTATTTGTGAAAATTTTTACTTACCTGAGTCTCCATAGAAACAGCCTACGAGCGACCGGAAGACCGATTCTAGTGTTCTTCGAATCCAAGTGAACCTGGGAACTGGATTGGAAATTAGGATTAAGTAAGGTACAAAAAAAAAACACAGTTTTTCCTGAGGAAAATCTAATTCTCAGGAATACAAAAATACTTCCATTAGGATAAGAAATGAATTAAAACATATAAATTTGAAATTTAATTTCTTAATGAAGTTCACAGTTCGTGATCAATGTGATCTGCGGTGCTTAACGTTTACTGTCATAAATTGTCACACCACCCTATGTAAAACTTGTTTTAAAGTAACATAATAGCAAAGATGATGTATTACAGCCATTGCACTATTCATTCATTCATTGTCTAGCGCTTATCCTGTTGAGGGTCGTGGGGGTGCTGGAGTCTATCCCAGCTAATACTATTAGTACTAGCTAATAATACTATACAATCTATCTCAGCGGGGTACACCCTGGACAATCACCAGTTAATCGTAGGGCTAACATTTAGTGACAGACAACCATTCACTCCTATGGACAATTTAGAGTAGCCAATTCACCTATGCTTAATCACGTGTTCGGGGCAGGAGGAAACCGGAGTACCCGGAGGAAACCCGCACAAGCACGGTCTTAGAAAATCGCAAACACACAGAAAGATTGTGGGTGGGAATCAAATCCAGTGTCGAATATTGCAGTGCCACCCTGTAGCACCATCTTTTACATTTTTGTTCAAGTTTTTACTCATGAACTTTACACCTTGTGAACACATATGGAGCAAATTATGTATCGATCTGGTTGCTTTTGAGTGAGTTTTCGATTAAATCGATTCATTTTCATTCAATCGATTCATCAATTCAAACGTCTAATACTAAAGCACATAAATAAATATAATGAATAAAACAGTTTTGATAATGGTGAGTTGTGATGCCCCTCACTGTAACTAAGTAATAATAAATGCGTTTTAAGCATAACTATTTTTAAATGCGCTCCTGTCGTCCATTTTGTCTCACGTATCATACCTTTTGCTTTTCGAAAAGTCAATCAAAGTAATAATTCCACTAAACACTGATACCAAAACTGACCACTATGTAGCCGGTTGTAGTTTGTGAAACTTGTTAGAGAAAAAAATATATGAATAAAACTAATCATAACAATAACTAATAATAATCACAACAATAACAACGGGAAGATTTCCTTTTTTTAGACGGCTCGCGCCCCAGGAAGTGCGATCTGGGAACACCGATTTATCGCTAATTAAATATTAGTCTCTAAATTCTTTTTGTGTTTGAAACATCTACAGAGACCGTTGCATTAATAAGGGTTAGGGTTAGTGTTAGCCAAGGCTGCATACCGTCAGAATAAGTTTTTACAGATATTTTACCAAGTTGACATTTGTTCACGTGACTGCGTCACAGCTATTTAAAACTAGTAACAACAACACGAACACCGGCGAGTTCTTTCTACTGTGTAAAAGTAAGGTGTCGTATATGTTCGCGACAAATAAACCAAAGACAAACGCTTCAACCGATAAGTTTAAATCCTTTGCATCAGGTTTACGAAGATCGGGGGTTTCCAACTGGGCAAAGACACAAAATCACTTCGACTCAAGGCTAATCGAGTTAAAATCCACTTGACAACTAATACAATGGCTCGTTTTAGTACTTACCTCGACTATTTAACTCCATAACGAAATGTTATGATCTGTTCAGTTATGTTCGAACTGATATCTAAGATAGTTTAGGAAAAGGTTGCCATCCACTTCCGTCCTACCCTTTACCAGCCTGGTTTTTGCTTGCACGTTCGCGCGCTATATTTGCAGGCTCATCCAATAGGGAGAGGAAGACGTCACAGATTTGCATTCTGATGTTAAGGTGCAAATGTTTCATCTTTAGGACCACTTTCAGTCTGTTTTCAAGCTATTAACTGGTAAGTAGTATTAGATGTCCATTCTGTCTGTTACTAGTGCACCCAAGTTCCTTAATATGTTACTTACCCTCAAGCAAATACCAAAGAACGTACCAATGTTGTATCGTCCGTTTTGTTTCTGCCTTTTAAACGTATTAAATACAAATCGTCAGAATAGAAAAATCCAAAGTACGCCGTAGATGTCATCCTACAAAACCGAATAAGTCCATTTAAATCCATCCTCTAGCAGATGTTGCACGTTTGCTCTGCATTTGGTGAATGAAACTTCGCGCTAAGAGTTCCCGCGTAAATGACGTGGGCAACATTCTTGCTATGTAGACCCGCCCCGTCTTTTTTAGGGAAACCTTAACGGGATGTTTAAACAACCAGTAAACTTTCTAGTTTTTTGCTAAAATGTGCCTTTTTATTAAATTACAAAAAAAAGTTTAAGTGACTTTCTTATCTAATATAGTGAAAATAAAGGTATATTTTATATATATTACTTTTACTTTATTTGTGGTTTATAATATAGCATGAACATTTTTAGAAATATATTTTATATATTACTTTTACTTTCTTTGTGGTTTATAATATAGTATGAAAAATTTTAGAAATGTAGGAATGTAGGAACATAAATGTGGAAAATTTAAAACGTTTAAAAACACGAAATTAAGGGGGTGCTTGAATGAAGCACATGAAGCCACACCCACACTTCGTTTGATTGGTGCATTCGTTTACACCCACACGAGAAGTGCAAGGCCACATCGTGCGGTAGACTACTAAAAACTAATGTTAATCTAGTATTATGAGAATCAGGATGGTGTGTATTTGTACTATCTAGTACGTTAGTGTGCTGTTGCGTCATTCAGCCCAGCGGTCTCTGCTCGACGCTACTGACTTGTGAGAAACTGGGTTGACAGCAGAAACGCCATGTCACTTCGTGCGATTGTTGGTCAACTTAAATCTCCTTTAAGAGAAATTCTGAAGAGGCAGAATGTAATTTCAAATCGCCCTTATGCCGCAATCGCGCACGCGAGGTCGGTGTTGGAGGGTGAACTGGAGGCAATCCGAGTTGCAGGGACCTGGAAGGGAGAACGAGTCATTACATCCAGTCAGGGACCGCATATCCGCGTGGATGGCAGTCGTGGCGGTGAGCGGTGTTCAATAAGATATTAAATGAACTTTTTTGAAGAATTTGTTTAATTTGGCCAATCAAAATTCTGCTAAGTTGAAATCTGATTTTCTAAGCGCAGAGAGAGAGAGAGAGCAACAGCAGCTTGTAGCCTAACTCGAGGCTCGTGCTTAATCTTTAGTTTTTTTGTTATAGTGAGAACTAAGCATTTAAGCACATTTAAGTGTTGACTCTGTGTCAGTATTTACTTGCAAAGGGCAGCCACTCCGAGTTAAGCCTTCAACGCAAGTAAGAAAAAGTACAAAATGTATTCGTTATACATCTCTATTTAAAATTATTAATTATAGTGTTCCAACACTACTGTTCACTACAGTGGTCACTATTGAACACCCCTACGACTGGTCATACCATCTTTTAGTGCTTATGGCAATGCCTCAGGCTTTGTTTTTGTTACATAGGCATCCAGTTAGTCATTTTTGTGTACGTTATACAGCTGGTTCTAATACAATTGTAAAATTTACAGTATGTTCAAAGTTAAAGCTATTAAAGCTTGACAATGACACAGTGATAACTCGCCAATATTGTAAGGCACATGTTTAATATAATATTTTTCTGACTGTCGTTGTTAAAGACAAGCATCGCTTGCCTGTTTGCTATCCTCACTTTCTTAGAAGGTTTGCTCGTTTCTTGTCTCATGTCCAAAGAGTCAAAATGACACGAATTAAAACACCAACAGTGGCACAACAGCCTGGTTTTGTGTTCTCGTATTGGCACAAGCTCATTGAACTTTTCATCCCAAACCTGACTCTGTTACAACCCGTGTGTAAAGACCAGAAGATTCCTAAATGGACTCCTCATGATTATAAATGATTGTTTTTTTGTTTGTATGCATTGTACTTTTCAGATATATTGAACTTCTGTGCCAATAACTACCTGGGCCTGTCCAGTCATCCAGAGGTCATTCAGGCTGGAGTTGAGGCACTGCAGAAGTACGGCGCTGGGCTGAGTTCAGTCCGGTTCATTTGTGGAACACAGGTGAAGAAAGATATTAGAAAAAGAAACAAATGTGACTAAAGTGTGTTATGGACCAGACAAACTCTTTTCCTTTTTTAAAAACTAGGATATTCATAAGCAGTTAGAGCAAAAGCTAGCTCAGTTCCATGAAAGAGAAGACTGCATCCTGTATGCAAGCTGCTTTGATGCCAATGCTGGACTTTTTGAGGTATTTACTAAATTTACTAGTAATCTTTAGACGCATTTTGTTGCTATAACTTTATCTGTACTTTGTCCCATTCTATTTTTCATCTAATCATCTGACATCTCAGCTAGAGCGCATAATAGAATGAAAGTTTGTGTCTGAGCTTATAGAAGTGTATGGTTGTCCGGTGGCAAAAATAAATTAAATAACCAAAAAACAATTTTTTTCAGGCTTGTACAAGTTGTATTTGATATGTATTCTTAAACTTTGAACTTTATATGTGATGCACTTTATGGTGGCACGATACACCTCCATAGGACATGCTGCTTTCCCAACTCAGCGATCTGCGGCATTAAAACCTGAGGCAAAATCTTGGTGAAGTTAAAGCAATTTACATTAATATGAAATTGTACATTTTCAGAATCAGGAACACAGTTATATGAAAAACAAAACCGATAACATTCAAAATACATTATAGTGCAAAGTTTTATACATTATGTCTGTCTGTCTGTCTCTATCTATCTATCTATCTATCTATCTAATCACCTTTAAATAATCTCATTGTACATATATATTTTAATGTAGGTTCTTCTGGGTCCAGATGATGCTGTCTTGTCTGATGAGCTGAACCATGCTTCAATCATCGACGGAATTAGACTGTGTCGGGCACAAAGGTTTCGCTATAAGCACATGAACCTGAATGATTTGGAGGAAAAATTGAAAGAATCTCAGGTACATATGTGGTTGTATTCATATTCCATAGCAAATTCATTCACTCATTAAGCTCCCTAGTTTAGTAATCAGGACACTGTTCAGGTCATTTTATTTTGGACACTTTAAGGACTGTCTTAATTACATCTTTCCAGTGCATTGAAACATTCATTCTTTTAAAGCATTGGTCAAGAAAAACTTTGTGGTTCACCTTGCATTAGGACCACTATTTATTTAACCTTAGATTTGACACTGAACTGAGCAGAGTTGCAAACTATGGTTATTTCCTACATTGTAGGAAATGTTTGTAGGAATTATTGGAATTATTTGTTATAATGTTTGTTTTTTAACAATATTTGTACATTATTTGTTCTCAAATAAATGTAATATTAGTGATTATTTCTAATATTTGTCACATCCGTAATAACACGTGCCCTATTTTTCTACACACATAGTCTTGCCGCCTGAGGCTGGTGGTAACTGATGGAGTGTTCTCCATGGATGGTGACGTCGCTCCTCTGGTGGGTATCTGTGATCTTGCTGAGCAGTATGGAGCGTTGGTCTTTATTGATGAATGCCATGCAACAGGATTCTTGGGCCGTCGTGGCCGGTGAGTAGATGATTGTGATGTGGAGAGACATGCTACAAGTCACATAAACGGTCATCATAAAATAGATTCAACAGTGTCCTAGATAAATATTTAAATACAAAAATATTCCTCAACACTGGCCATCCTATTAATCTGCATGTGGCCTAGTGTTACGAATCTGAGAATGGTGCTTGTATTTTTACCCAGAGGTACTGATGAACTGCTGGGGGTGATGGACAGAGTGCACATAGTGAACTCTACTCTGGGAAAAGCTCTTGGCGGGGCAGCAGGTAAGTGTCACTACAATTTGGGGGTTTTGGTTAATTTCACCATGAAGTGGGTATGGTGAGAGTGTTTCGATCTTATTGTGTTGTTAAGTGGTTATAATGATGGATAGATAAATGGATGGATAGACAGACAGACACACACACACACGCACACACACACACACACACACACACACACACACGTGATTAGTAAGATCAGATGCCATTGTTGACTAAGGAAGTTTAGGGTGCAGTCGACATTCCAATTCATTTAGTGGAGTTGAGGTCAAAGAGTTCCGCCAGTCCAACCATAAGTCACCATGACTACATGAAGCTCAGGAGTGTTGTGCACAAAGGAATTTACCTTCCAAAAAGTGTTTGGACCTTTTTGTTTTTGAAGGGAAATTTTGAATATACATATTTGCTGGAAAGGTGTCCACAATCATTTGATTATACAATGTATTCAGACTGCTAATGGTTTTGCAGCTTTGACTTTAGTTGTAGTTTATCTGGAAGAAACTCAAATCCACTTGAGCGAACTGTTACATTCCCACTGTCGGTACTATAAAGTTTGAAAACTGACATTGTATTGCAGGACCAGTATTTACTCTGCAGTCTGTTTCTATGTTTGTTTTTGATACGCCATATGCATTTATCCCTAACCCTAAAGGTGTCCGCCATACTTTCAGGTGGTTACACAGTTGGGCCAAAACCTTTAATCGACCTTCTCAGGCAGCGCTCTCGTCCTTATCTCTTTTCCAACTCTCTCCCGCCTCCGGTGGTGGGCTCTGCCACCCGTGCAGTGGAACTACTAATGGAGTCCAACGAAATTGCAGAAAGCATGGCATCCAAAACCATGAGGTAGGAGTTGAGGGTATACTCCACAGGGAAAGTTTGCACAGGCTATACTTTATCTTTTGGTGGCAGATAAATAAGGCATTCTTTATTTGGAAAAGTAAAAATGAGCCAACAAGGACTCAATTAAGGGATTTAAGTTTTATAACAGTTTGAAAAACGTACATGTTGCAAATGAAACATGACTCTAATTACATCCACCAGGTTCAGAAACCACATGACCCAGGCAGGGTTCACCATCGCAGGCACAGCTCATCCTATCTGCCCTGTGATGTTGGGAGATGCTCGTCTGGCTTCTATCATCTCTGATGATATGCTAAAACTGGGTAAGACCTCCGATTTAACATCTTTCTTTCATTTTATAGTAATATTTTTTTATTGAAATTTTTGTGTACAAGGTTATCACCTAAACAGATTTACAGATGATGTAACAAAAACTTCTGAAGATAGAGGAACACTTGGTACAATAAGATTTAAATGGAGACAAGGATTCCACATTACTCATTTTAAGCGTAATTTTTTCTTTCTCTTCTCTTTTCATCAGGAGTTTATGTGATTGGTTTCTCTTACCCGGTGGTACCCAAAGGAAAAGCTCGTATCCGAGTCCAGATCTCAGCTGCACACTCTGAGTCCGACATTGACCGTGCTGTAGATGCCTTTATACAGACTGGTCGAAAGCATGGGGTCATATCATAGAGTTTGTACTTAGCTGTTAGTCGAACTGGACGCTTTTTAAAAAAAATTACTTGGCAAAAGAGCAGTTTTAAATTAATGGACTGTTACAGTAAAGCTTAACATTAGTTCAGGTTTTGCTTACATTCATATGGTAAAAATAAATAAATGTGCACTAATCAACGAGTTTCTCATCTGATTTTCTTGTCTTTTTTTCTGTTTTTATATTGCATATTCGAAAAAATACCCTGATTAAACCCATTATTTCATATCTGTTGGAATTAGACACTAATGGATCTATGTAGGTATTTGTGTCACATTTAGACCGTGTGTCTAAATTCATAGCTGTGTTATTTAAATGCTTTTTTGGTTGTGTTTTCATTGATTAACCTCAGTAAAGTGCTGAATTAAAAAGCAGACGAGTTAGCCTAATTTCTAACTGATGTGTTAGGAAAAGATAGTCGGATAGTTAAGGAGGGTTAGACTGTAAAGTTTTCAAATTGGCATGAAACTTGAGGGGAAAGACAAGGATCTGTAAAGGAATTGTCTGATTTTTTTTGACAAAATATAAGGTTATATGATTAGTGAATTTTGAGCTTAATTTCTAATTACAGGCAGAAAGGGAAAATACAGAATAACATGTGGTAACTGATTCAACTCCACAGAATGCAGTTCAATAATGAATCTGGGTTACTCTGGTACAGGATGACTGTGCTTTGGTGCATTTTGTTATAGGCCAAAATCAAAATGAAATCTCACAATAACCTTTATTTCGCGCTGTCAAAGTTAACAATTCGGAGAGTTGGGTAAAAAATGTGTCTTAACTTTAGACGTCATTACCACCGCGAAGTACGCCATTTTATGCCAACAGCACATTAGCAAACGCCATTATTGTTCAAGACTTTTCGCGCCACACGAATTTAGTCCGCCCTCTTCTTACGTAGGCGAACGCTGAACCAATGAGTCAGTTAGATGGGCGGAGTCTAGCTGCAGAGAGGCGGTCGCATGGAAGTTTTGCCGCGAAATTAATAACGTGGTAGGCATTTTTTTTAGTGAGCGGAGGTGTTGTGTAAAGTCTGTAAAGCTGTTTATGTTATATATAACACAGTTATTTCCTTTATTTTTTTTAATAAGCAGCTGTCTGAAGAAAATAAAAAATGTCTGGATTTGACGATCCTGGAGTTTATTACAGCGACAGTTTCGGCGGAGGAGACGGCATTGGGGAGGAAGGGAACGTGAAACGCAGTCAGATCAAAAAGCGCTTTCGGGAGTTTCTGAGACAATTCCGAGTCGGTACTGATCGCACCGGCTTTACTTACAAATACAGGTACAAGAGAGACAATCAGACACGCGTTCTTTCATAAAGCGTTGGGAAAACGAATGCTGTCTATTTTCCGCCTTTGTTCAGTAAAGTATTATAATATGCAACATTTCGTTTTACTACTAGCTTATTTAGTTTATTGATGCCTAAACTGAAACGTCGTTTTATTTCAAACCGCCATTATGGTTTAAATATAATTCTGTATTGATTACTTGATGTAGTTTACTGCATCTAGTCAACTTGGGTTACTTGTGCCGCCATTTTCTGTAGAGATGAACTCAAGAGGCACTACACTCTTGGAGAGTACTGGATCGAAGTGGAAATGGAAGATGTAGCTAGTTTTGATGAGGATCTCTCGGACTGTCTCTTTAAACTGCCCACAGAAAACTTGCCTCTGGTAAGCACATATTTCTACAACAGCCTCAGACAAGCAGCTACAATTTGTGTTTGAGGTCAAACCTGTATTAAAATGTCCTTGTTGGCAGCTGGAAGAGGCAGCACAGGAAGTTGCTGATGAGGTTACACGTCCAAGACCAGTAGGAGAAGAGACGGTGCAGGACGTCCAGGTGATGCTGAAGAGTGATGCCCACCCTGCATCTATCCGCTGTCTGAAGGTGAGTTGTAAAGATTTTTTCAACACTAGCTCAGGGAAATAGCAGAACTAAGAATCAAAACAAATTATATAAGGAAATAAAAGACTCATTGTTCTTCAGAAAAAAATTCCGCAATGTGTTCTCTTTTTATACCGTTTAAGCATACGTATGGACAATTTGGCAACCCTACTCACAGGTTTTAACGTATTTACACGTACATTTTGTATGATTATAATCAAAATTTGATGCACTTTTTCTCTTGGTTAGATAAAAAATCATGTTTTCTGGTCACTCTGTCCTGAAGATATTCATGTATTGGAAAAATATAGCTACGGTATACTTTTGTCATTTACAATGCATTGACTAGGAACTAGAGGCCTCCCCTCAAAACACATCTTTATCTTTTTGATAGTCTAATCAAACAAGTCCATTTGAATTGTCTGCTTTTGCAGACATGCATGTTAAACCGAGCATATGAAAGAAGGTTTGAAAAAGAAATTACAACAAAATCTACCCTAAAAGCTCCATGAAATTGCAAATGAATCAATCATTTTCTTGAGCAGTCATGTTTAAGTATGTCTATGTGCATGTACCAATGTAGCTGTTGATGTTCTTTTATTATTAATTGTTTTCTACCACAGTCTGAGCAGGTGTCTCGCCTGGTAAAGATTCCTGGTATCATCATCTCCTCTTCAGCAGTAAGAGCAAAAGCCACAAGAGTTTGCCTGCAGTGCAGAGGATGCCGTGCTGTCATCAGTAACATTCCTCTGCCTCCTGGCCTACAGGGCTATGCTTTGCCTCGCAAGTGCAACACGTAAGCCTGTTTACATCATCATCGAGCACACGTTTATGTAAATGCACAGTTGATCGATCAATACACATTTGTTATATTGCCACAAGAACATATGAGTTTTCCTCATTTTTCATAGTGAGCAAGCGGGCCGTGTCAAGTGTCCTGTGGATCCTTATTTCATCATCCCGGATCGGTGTGTGTGTGTGGACTTTCAGACCCTTCGACTTCAGGAGTCGCCCGATGCTGTGCCCCATGGAGAGATGCCACGACATATGCAGCTTTACTGTGACCGGTAGGCATGAGCAGTTTCACTGGGTACTCTCGTTGTGTGGTAACATATTACTACAGATTTTCTCCTAATTCTTTTCCATGGATGTTGCTGCAATTATTACTTTTTGTCTTTTAGATTTTCACATCTGGCATTTAATAACATTTTTTTAGGTACCTGTGTGACCGTGTAGTGCCTGGTAACCGAGTGACCATCATGGGCATTTACTCCATTAAGAAAGTGGCTCTGCCCAAGAACAAAGGTCGTGATAAATCAGCTGGAGTGGGAATCCGCGCTGCCTACTTGCGTGTAGTGGGTATTCAAGTAGACACAGAGGGAGCAGGTAATATGGCAATTAT
>JAOUQX010000019.1:10133833-10144480 GCA_028566295.1 Liobagrus marginatus | reverse complement strand
AACTAGTATAAGACTAAAAAGGTTAGCAAACAGACAGAGGGTCGCGACGTGCAGCCGTCTAAAGCAGCGCCATCTTGGAGGAAAAAAAAACCTTTTTTTTTTGGATTTGGTTTTTCCTTCATGGTAGTATGCTGACATTACCCTGGATACCATGGCTCTCGATACACCACAAAGACTTGCTGTCCTGGTCACAGATGCGCACCATCAGTTTGGCCTCTTTTAAACTCTGTTTCCAATTATGTTGCATGCATTGCAATATTTTATGTTTTGCTATTGCTCTGCTCATTTAACCTCTGCTCTTACTGCTGGAATGGGCAATCAGTGAGAACTGGTTACCACGCCGTGCAAATATAGCCATGAAACCTCCAACACTAATATGGACCAGTGTTTCAGTTTCATTGTCCAAGCCCTGTTGTTTTCCTGTGTAATGTTATTGATGTTGGCTTTTTTTAACATTGTTTTATAGATGAGAGAAGATGACAGAGTAGCAATTCATGAAGCAATGGAGCAGCAGACTATATCTATTGCCAAGGTACACATATCCGGTCCTGTCGCATTGTTAATCATTTTAATGTTCTTTAGATGACTGTGTTACTAATGGGCCGTTTTTCCTCGGAATAGGCCGGGATCACTACCACTTTAAACTCACGATGTTCTGTGCTGGCGGCTGCTAACTCTGTGTTTGGGAGATGGGACGACACAAAGGGGGAAGATAACATCGATTTTATGCCCACTATCCTGTCCCGTTTTGACATGATCTTCATCATAAAGGATCAGCATGACCAGCAGAGAGACATGGTGGGTGGATATAATGGTGCTATTGGGGAGAACTCAAAACCTTCAATGATAAGTGAGCCCGGTGTTCTGAAATGATTGTTTTGTGTATATGATTTTAGACACTGGCTCGCCACGTGATGAATGTGCATCTCAGCGCTCAGACCCAGACCGAGGCGGTGGAAGGAGAGATTTCTTTGGCTTTGTTGAAGAAATACATTGCTTATGCCCGAACGTAAGTCTATGCTGTAGAAATAGAATTCAGAGGAACTTTTCGGTATTTAGTGCTATCAATTGAGGGGAAGTGGTAGCTCAGTGGTTAGGGTGTTGGACTGCTGATCCGAAGACCGGGGTTCGATTCCCAGCACTGCCAAGCTACCACTGTTGGGCCCTTAACCCTCAACAGCTCAGTTGTAGGTTGCTCTGGTTAAGAACGTCTGCCAAATGCTGTACATGTAAATTGCTAATGTCTATAGACTAGAGTGCACATTAGTATTGATTCCTTTATATGTTGTTAATTATACCTTTCTAGAGGCCGACGTTAGCGTTCGTTCGAATGTCAACATTAAGGCCCAAGTATACTTGATCCGTCTGCGTGTGCGTGCAACACAAGTACGGAAGAGTCCATTAGGTGGCAATATGCACAGGACTGAGCACTGTGTGCCGTTGTGGAAAAGAGTGCAGAAAGAACGATTCTAAAACGATGGAGATTGATTGTTTTTCGTTTTAGATTCGTTTTCTCTCTGTGTATTTTCCGAACGATGTTGCAATGGTGGATGCACTATTTATAATTATACTAATTATACTGCACGTGTTGATTGCACGCATCCGCGGTTGAGTGTACCTAAAAAGATACACGGACGTGACTGCGCATCCGGATGAGTAAAGTGCAGTATACCAGGGGCTTTGTTGTGGAAGTGGGGGCATGATGCATATTGCTCGCTTTGCTCGGCTCTGTTCTCAATTCACAAATCTTTCTCCACAGTTAAATGACCAGTTCTATGACCTCAGCCACCACTGTGGGGGCAGTTGTGTTAAACATTTCGATTTGTATCCTGACAGGAAATGTGGTCCTCGTTTGTCTGCGGCTGCAGCGGAGAAGCTGAAGAATCGCTATGTGGTAATGCGGAGCGGTGCGAGGGAGCATGAGAGAGAGAGTGATCGCAGAGCTTCGATCCCCATCACTGTCAGGTGACCACTTACAGACTAACCCTTATGGTTGTTATGGCAATATCTAGAACAGGGGTCTCCAACCTCCAACCTTGGGTAGCGATTAATGCGAAGAGCTACCAGTTTGGTATTCACTTCTGAAGTAACAAATTTGCTAAATGTACCTTTAATGATGTTATTAGTTATAATTAATGTCATTCATATACGTGAAGATGCTGATCATGTTAATGATTTCTCACAATAATTATCAGCGATGATTGAACAAGGTAGGAAACAGATAAATAGCAATATGCAACAATTTATTTCTATAAATCTTTAAGTTATTATATTTTCAAATTTACATTAATGCAAGCCTGTGTCGCGCCCACGGACTGTGGCCGGAGCAGGGCAGTGAGCGGCGAAAGAGGGGCGTGAACTGGCCGTGTTTGGCACACGTTTCACACACACCTGAGCTAGGTTTTGTAATCACACCGAGCTTAAATAGACTCTCAGCCAGGTGTCTGACAATATCGAGTACAGGCTCACGCGAGCTGCTCGCAAACTGCACTCGTACACCGTTTTGTTTTTGCTTCATTTAAATAAATACTTCCAAGATGGAACCCAGTTTTTGTGTCTACTGCTCCCCGGTGCTACGAAGCTTACGCCCCGCCGCCAGTCACAGCCTGATTAAAAAAGAATAGCATCAAAAAATATAGAGGCAGCTCACTGGTAAGTGGTGCCGTGGTGGACTATCTTTAAAACAGGCCCGTGGGCTACTCTCTGTGGTCCTTGCAGGCGACCTGGTGCTCGCAGCACCATGTTGGTGACCACTGATCTAGAATATGTGATCAATCGGATTGAACTTCATATGACCTCTCTGGTGAATTAGTGTTCAATGTCTTTGCTTATAGGCAGTTGGAGGCAGTTGTTCGCATTGCTGAATCCCTGGCAAAGATGAAGCTGCAGGCGATAGCAGGAGAAGAGGAGGTGGACGAGGCGCTTCGACTTTTTCAGGTGTCAACCCTGGATGCTGCTCTGTCTGGTAGCCTGTCAGGTACGCTTGTGTTCCATGGTGTGTGGCTATAATGAATAAATATCCAGATAAAAATATTAGTATTAAAGTGTTAATACTAACTAACACAATATTTTATTAATATTAAATACTAATACAGTTACTCATACAGCTGCTTTTATTGTCGCAATTTAAACAATGTATGACCGTATCGATCACATTTGGTGTATGAACACGAAAATAGGCATGGGTATGGGTGGTGTTGGCTCAATGGTAGAGCTCTGGGTCAGTGATCAGAGGGTCGGGGTTTAAGCCTCGCACCAGGCAAGCTACCATCATTGGGTGCTTGAGCAAGGCCCTTAACCACACTTGCTCCAGGGGCGCCGTTCGTTCTGGCTGACCCTGCGCTCTGACCCCTGTGTTCAAATTCATATGCTGGCATATGCGGAATAAAAACATTTCACTGCATCTATGTGTATGTGATAAGATTTGAATTTGGTATAGATATCTCGACAGGTTGTTGTCAGCACTGTCTGACTGTTCCACTTATTTGTAGAACAGAATTCTAAGATTGGTGTGTCTGGTTCTTCAGGTGTGGAGGGTTTCACCACCCAGGAGGATCAGGAAATGATTTCCCGCGTAGAGAAGCAGCTGAAGAGGCGTTTTGCTATTGGTTCTCAGGTGTCTGAGCACAGCATTGTACAGGACTTTACCAAACAGGTGAGAAATTTGAAACCAGACCGAGGTTTACAGATAGGTGTTCGTTTATGATGTATTTTATCTCAACATTTTTAAATTAGTATTAAAGGATGGTGTGTGAGATACATTGTTTAATAGTCATTATATAAATAAGTTGAGTAACATCAATTACGCCACTTAATCAAGTCAATAAAAATTGTCCATCCCTTAGAATTTAATTTGCATTGACTTCAGAAAGGTCATTTTGAGAATAAAAACGGTTTGCTGGTGAAAGACTGCCAATATTTTGAAACATTTCAGTGCGTGTTGCATTCGGTTCAAATGTCCGTTATCATAAGTTTTGTTGTACAGAAAACCTGACCTTCTCCCGAGACTGTATTAAAGAATGTTCTTCAACCATCCGTTGTCTATCCTAGCGCTTATCCTGTTCAGGGTCGTGGGGGCGCTGGAGTCTAGCCCACCTAACTTAGGGTGTGAGGCGGGGTAAAACGTGTACAATCAGCAGTTAATCACAGGACTTGGAGACACTTGGAGACAGACAACCATTCACACACACACACACATTCACTCCTATGGACAATTTCGAA
Organism: Liobagrus marginatus; assembly: GCA_028566295.1. NCBI lineage: Eukaryota > Metazoa > Chordata > Actinopteri > Siluriformes > Amblycipitidae > Liobagrus > Liobagrus marginatus. Next base: position 10,140,259 of record JAOUQX010000019.1, on the reverse strand, counting down.
TAGCCAATTTCCCCGTGCCCAATCGCAAGTGTTTGGAGGCGGGAGGAAACTGGAGTACCCAGGGAAAACCTGCGCATGCATGGGGAGAACGTGCAAACTCCACACAAAGACCCTGGGTGGGAATCGAGCCCATGACCTTGCTGTGAGGCAGGATAATGAGACGTTACATACATACATTAACGTTACATAATGAGGCTGTTGGTGGATATCGGCATTACATAGCAGTTTTTCATTGTGTAATACCTTTATTCATTCATACACAGTATGAACTCGACTAGTAGCAGGATGTTGGCCTTTCAGAATAAACAGAATTTTGGCACCTTTGTTAGTATCATCAGTCTGACTGTCTTGTGGTTGTTGTTTTTTTTTTGAGCAGAAATATCCTGAGCACGCAATCTATAAAGTGCTGCATCTGATGCTGAGGAGAGGAGAACTGCAGCACCGCATGCAGAGGAAGGTGCTTTACAGGGTTAAGTAGATGACCGTGTTTGTGTGAATGTTTGCATAAAAACAATCGTTTTTGAATAAATGTTGTTGAGAATAAATTGAAGGCACGTTGAACCACTTGGAGAATGTAACCCTCAATGAAAAATGTGTCCCCTTCTTGTAAATAGTTCAGCGAGGCTCTTGGGTGCACTTTGCTCACACAATGCCATGTTTGTGATTAGGCTTAAATCTAAAGGCATCTTCAGTGTTCATATTGCCATAATAAAAATAAAATTTGTGTGTAAGAGCAGGTGATGTTTGTGTGCAGTTTGTTTTCAGGGTAAAGAAACATTTCAGTAAATGTAAGTGATTTAATTAGAAAGTAGCATGTTATAATGCTGTATCAAACATTCTTTAGGTTACTTACACATTTTCTTTCAGATTCACAGTCCAATCTGCTTTAACTACAATTAAGTTTGTAATTAGTTATTGCTAAGTAAATTGCTCCTATGATATTCTCTGTAACCTTTAAAAAGCAGCATAGATTCCCATTCCAACAGTTACTAGTGCAACACACAGTCCAGTAATCTGAATGACTGGAGACTTTGACATGTAGGTCAGGGGCGTGATTGGTCCGTTTTGTGTGCCACTGCCATCTGAAAAAAGGTTTTGATTAAAATTTAGCATTAATTTCCCAATAATGTGATTATAATGTTGGTTTCTTGGCATTTATTGATATAATAGTAATAATAATAATTACCTGCAGCCCCTTCTGTGATGCTTAACATTTTTTGAAGGTCATCAAATACCTGCCAAAAACATGCTTTATGATCCATTTTGTCGAAGCTTGTCCAAAAAACTGCGAGAGCTATAATTCAGTAGTTTTTAAAATCTACATAAATCTCAGGCTTCATCAAGACGTGATTTTGATTCTTAAAGCAGAAATATCTAGCAACGTCTCTGAATTAAAAGAATCTGTTTCCGGTATCCTCTGACTGCCATTTATTTTGTCAATAATAATTTGTGTATAATCAGCTCATTCAAATAGATTACAATTTGTCCCAATTTTAAATTTGCCTTGTAAAACCATTCCTTGATCCAACTACTGCAATTGTGCCGCACACAATAACTAAGTTGTGATTGACATGAAGACAAATCCATTCTGGGATTGTAAAGCTACAACTATAACAAGTCCCACTTTTATTTAAACATTGTACACTTTTTAACAATTGAAAGTTATTCGTTTTAATTATGTTAAGCAGAACACCAAATTAAAGTAAGCAGGTTCATCATTCTTAAGTTTTTAAATTTCCTTCTGCCGATATTGTACAAAAATGTTTTACCCATTACTAAATGTATACGGAGTTCATGTTAAACTTACTTCAGTGTTGAACTCAAAGGCCCGGACCGCTTCATCCAGAACTTCCTTGTGCTCCTCCTCACTCAGCTCAATGCTGTTCATTCTGCTCCTGTACAGCTGCTTAAAGCGATGAGGACTTGTTACCCCCGGAAATGAGAAGAAAGTTATGCCTTCCTTCCCAAGCCCCATGGCCTTTTGGGAAATTTTTCCTAGGACCTGTCCTCCTGATAAGTCACCAAGGTAACGGGTGTAAGCATGAGCTATGAGGAGATTTGGGCTACTCCTGCCAATCTAAGTTCAAGAAAGAACCATGATTTAAAAAGACATGGCGGGAATAAACATAATACAAACTTCCAAAGAAGGAAAATGACCTGGCTAAAGTTGGCCTTTGTGTAGTAGAGCAGGTGACCGGTTCTGATTTGGAAGGCTAGTTCTATTGACCATTTAAGCAACACCAATTTGTAGTGTATAGAGGTTCTAATTTAATACAGTGCTTTTATATCCTCATTCCATTAAATTGGGAATGCTATACTGTATATGACGATCCCTTTTTTATAATGTGATCTTGATAAATAAATGAGCAAAATGGATTTATCCATGGCCAACAGGGGATGCTGAGGCAGCATAAACTTTTGGTTTATACTTTTAATCTGCATTGAAAAAGTGATTTCCCCCAGATCAGATTCTGGTCACTAAATTTGTACAATTATACACTTTTTAGGAAACAGTCACTAAAACGTCACACAACAGTAAAAATGTACTTCTTAATGCGGCACTTTTAATGTAGTGTAACAGATAAACCTCTCGAAGTCTCTCTGTATATCTGTGCGTGGCTGCAGGTACTACGACTCTCTTTCTCCACTGTGGCCCAAAGAAATACTCAAGATCTCTCTCAAGAGACTCCAATCTGGACAATTCCTGAGGGAAATAGATGGGTTCCACTGCCGGGTGGGCTGAGTTCCTGTCCAGCTCTTCTTCCAGTGTTCGGTAAATTTCATACAGGGAGCACAGAAGAATCTGTAAGCAAAAAGAATCTACATGTTTGAGAAATATAAATTTAGAGAACTGAAATTAAGACTGAGAAAGAAATACAAATGACGTGTTTTTTCTGAAAGTAGTGGTCAGATTTTATCCAATGTTCTCTTTATGTCCAATCGTTTCAATGTTTACACACCTATCTACAATGGAGGGGTGAGTACCTTATACTGCGGCAGAGTGATTTGTCCTTTCTGGTAGTTGAGCATTAGCTGGGTGTTTTCAGCACGCACATGGCTGTCTTTGGTCACCTCTTTTATTTGCTCTGACAGATCGCTGTGGATGAGCAGCAAATATACTTACCGTGCTTGCCAGTTTTTCAACAAAAGAACACTTAAAATACATTTGAACAGTTTCACAAACATATTGAGGTACATTCCAATGAATGGTCATTTTAGAGCTGATCATTTAAATAAAGTTGGTAAGAGCTTCTGGAAATAGGATCCCTTGATTTTTTTTATGTACATATTCAGTACGCAGAACCAAATGCCAGTCAAATTTCTTACAATTTGCATGACTTAATATGCACAGCTTTTTTCTGAAGCATCCTCTTTTTCCAAAAAAAAAAAAAAAGCCACAAGAATTGTTTCTCCTTACCTGCCAACTTGGTTTACTCTGTTTATCTTTGCGGTATCCATTTCAGAACCTGGCAATATTTGATAAATTGATGCAATGCTGCAGGTCTCTTCAGATGGAAAATAGTTGCATGGAAAATGGTGCAGCCACAACTCCCTGGTTAAGTGTATTCTTTGTCTGATTTCTTCATCATCTTTCTTTTTTATATCCACTTCCCTCCCCCCCTTGTTTGTTTAAGGAGAACTGAGAGTGCTGACTCATATCTCACATGATCAAGCTTATCAAGAGTGCACACTGTAGATATGAATAAGCGTAATAGACCTGGGTTGCTTATGTTTTTTTCTGGAAAAAATCTGTGCCTTAACATGAATCAGCAAAGAGGAACATGAATTCATGACTGAAGTAAAAGCACACTTTAGATATGAATAAGTGTAATAGACCTGGGTTGCTTATGTTTCTTTCTGGAAAAAAAAACAGTGCCTTAAAATGAATCAGCAAAGAGCAACATGAATTCATGACTGAAGTAAAAAAAAATGGATTCATTAATATTTTTGGATTTATGCAGCAGATTTTTGGAGCAGAGAATTTGTTTTTCCTAAACAATTTTTGTTTGCACGATTCCTTCAGAATCTTTCTCTAGATGGGGAACTAAAGAACTTTGTGACAAGAATAATAGCAGAATGGTGACCGTGGGTAGCAAACTGTCTCAAAGCTCCATGCTCCCTAGTTTGAGCTTGAGTTTGGGTTACAGACTTGAGATTCTGTGCATGATCTCTGGTTCTTTTCCGTCTTTCACAAATATGCCAGTAGGTCGAATGGCTAGCTGTGTCCTAGACATATTCCTGCCTCACACTAAGTATTCCTAGGACAGGCTCTGAATGACTTGAGTTAATAACTGATTCCACTTGATGCATGTCATACAGTGCATTTTACCTGTTTAAAAGAGCATATCTAATACCTCACATTCTGTCTTTGCTGAGTTACCTGTATATCTGCTGCAAATGAGCTGCCCTGGCAGTCTAGGTCCATCGTGACACTTGCAAATGCCCTTCCTCTGGTTAGAGGTGATCACTGCTGACTGATGGACGGGTATGCAAGGACGGGTCAAGGCTGAACATAGGTTCGTATGTTTACATTTACACTGCATATCACCTGTAACTATGCATTCTGCTGTCCCCCACATGAGGATAGGTTCCCCCTGAGTCTGGTTCCTCTCAAGGTTTCTTCCTAAAATTACATTAGGGAGTTTTTCCTTGCCATCGTCACCTAACGCTTCCTCATTGGGATATGTGTCACACATTCACATTTTTCTTCTTACTGTTTATCTACTGTAAAGCTGCTTTGGGGCAATGTGTATTGTTAAAAGCGCTTTATAAATAAAACTGAATTGAATTGAATACAGTCTTCGAGACGCTCTATTATAAAATGATAGGCTACTTCATTTTTAGTCTACATATGGATTGAAGCAGTTCTTAAATTGGGTTCCTGGATCTCTCAAGGGTCTGTGAAACATAGTTAGGTGGTCCTCATAGTTCTGTTGCTTATTTGCCTATTTGACAGTATTTTTTTTTAAAGGAATTGATTTACACCATAATAACTCAAAAACAAATCAGCTTAAGAATAATGCCATGGACCTATAACTATAAAACTATACAACTATGCTAACGGGGTGAGTCGAATTACATTGTACAATTAAGAAGAACCAAGAGCACAAAATATCTAAATAAAACTGGTTTAAGTTATCGATAATTTACCGTAATGTTGGCGTTTGAAATCGTATTTCATACTAAACCCACTCATTTCTTTATTTGTTAACTTATTATTGTTTTCAACAACTTATTTTACGAATTTACAGCTTCAAAAGCACTAGCTAACTACGTCTCAGCGCTAAACACTGACGCACTAAATGGCATACCAGAGTAGCTACCCATTTCATACTACTGTGTTTAGTACGGTAGTATCTAGGAAGGATAACTAAATCTAGCCACGCCTCTTTTCCCTCGTTGGCAAGAAAACGAAGGTTGTTATCCATACAATGACGTATGTGGTGTACCGTAGTTCTTTTCTACGGCGTGCGAAAATAAATGCTATGAGGGTTTGTGGAAGATGCTGTTGCAATTCAGAATATCAAGTCCACCAGACTTTTGAGGGACACAGTGGTCGATTTTGGTGAAAGGTATGTTAAAAAGCATGGCATTTTCTGTCTGTTTATCGCCGTTAAGAATAGTGGCATCTCCCGGAATGTGTGCTCTGCGGGCAGGATCAGCGCGAAAAGATAATCTGGGCCTGTAGTGTTAAACACAACGTTTTCTTCTCTGGAAATGTAGCGGAAAAAATAGTCGTCTACAGTCATGTAAAGAATAAAGACGAGCATAAGGCGAGCTGTCAGCGTAGAAGCTTTAGATGGAGCTCGTGCAGTTCTGAACTCGTGCCTCAGATTTGTAACTAAGTTAACACAAACATGAGGGACTGCTACACCCAGGAGATGTTCTGCCGGAAAACGTTAGCAAATGTTGAAAAGCTACAATTGTGGAACACTTTACTTGTTATAGTTTCATATAATAAAAGTTTTTTATTTTTGTTTTAGTACTTTGTTTCTAAATACTATACTTCTTAATTATATAATATTGGGTGTTCATAATAAAGTTTTTTTATATAAAAGATATGAAAAGGATAGATTTGGATTTATGGGTTATGTGATTGTGCTAAATTTAAGTTTTAATTGTATTGCACCATTAACAATTACATTGTCTCAAAGCATCAATGTAGGAATATATATAGTATAGTATAATGTATAATATACTATATAAAGTATAATATTTAATGTATAATATAGTTTAGTATACAAGTTTTTAGGTAAAATGTACATTAATTGATGGCAGACTAGTTAGTTCAAGTTCAAGTTTATTGGTCACATATACATTGTGCAACACAGCATATAGTGAAATTCTCTGGCGACTATCTGGGTGTTTGCTGTAAGTGGGAGGGGGGGGGAGGAACATATATACATATATTTATATATATAGTGG
>JAOUQX010000019.1:10107508-10125298 GCA_028566295.1 Liobagrus marginatus | reverse complement strand
CACAAAGCATCGTTTCCTAACCACTGATGCGTATCTCCTTTAACCAGCTTCTGCTCTCCTTTCAGCTGTGAAGAGGCTCAGAGAAGCTGCCAATGGCAACGACATTGACACTGGTACAGATGATCAACAGACCCCCTCTCTATCAACCCTTCTAAAAATACGAACCACATTTCAATTTGAGTGTACTTTTAGTTCGTAGGCTCTTGCAAGATGGAATTGACCCCTGTGCTGCAGATGACAAGGGAAGAACTGCGTTACACTTTTCCTCCTGCAATGGCAATGAGAGTATTGGTAAGGCACTGATGGTTTTGAGAGACATTCTTTAAATACTCCAAGAGGTTGAATTCTCATGACTACATTTGCTCAAATATTGTTGATTTTATATTATTGATTACTTCCTCGGTTTTTAATCTGCATCGATATAGTTCAGCTATTGCTAAGCCATGGTGCTGATCCAAACCAGCGTGACAGCCTTGGGAACACTCCTCTTCATCTTGGTAAGGAAGTCTCATAATGATGAACTTGGCAATTGGTTTCTCTAAATTGCCCATAGGAATGAATGTGTGTGTGAATGGTTGTCTGTCTCTAAGTGTTAGCCCTATGATTAACTGGCAATTATCCAGGGTGTACCGCGCCTCACGACTCATAGACTCCAGCACCCACAAGACTCAGAACAGGATAAGCGGGAGACAAGGAATTAATTATTACTATTATTATTATTAATAATAATAAAATGTGAAAATGATAAATACCTATTTAATCAAATAATTACTATAAAAGTGAAATAAAAAAGTGTTTATATCCTATTTGGAGTTTTGCTTACTAACATCATAAACAACAAGGAAGCATTGAGCGCCACTCTAACTAAACATAAAAACCAGCTTTTGCGATGGAAGTTTTATACCTTTTGGGTAGTTTTTTAAAGGGAAAAAAAGAGGCTTTTTTAATGCCGTTTAAGACACTTGTATGAAACCTGCATTTCTGAATGTAATAATTTCTACAGCTGCCTGTACCAACCATGTGCCTGTCATCACTACTTTACTGAGAGGAGGTATGATTTAATTGTAATAAAGGTTTTGTGAACAGAAAGACAATTAAACCTTCCATATACTCAATCTATTTTCCTCAACAATTACACACACTTGAGTACAAGGCAGGCTTAACATTGCAAGTGTATTTTAGGTGCTCGTGTAGATGCATTGGACCGTGCAGGAAGAACCCCCCTACATCTTGCCCGTTCAAAGCTCAACATATTACAGGAGGGAGAGTCCCGTAGCTTGGAAACCTTACGAGGAGAAGTCACTCAGGTTAAGTTTTAATACGCTAATGCACTACATTTCAACAAATTACTGGTCTAGCTGTTTTTTGATTATCTACATTCGCTGAGCACTTTATTGGGAACAATACAGTGATTCTAAACATTCATGCAATTATCTCGTCATCCAATCATGTGGCAGCATTTCAATGCATAAAATCAAGAAGATACAGACCAGCAGTTTAAGCCAATGGTCATGTCAACCATCAGAATAAGGAATAAATGTCTTTTCAGTCATTCTGAAATGTACATGATTGCTGGTGCCAGGTGAGCTTGCTTTTAGTATTTCTGAATTACTAAAATAAATAAATAAATAGTTTTAATCAGGCTGGTGTAATAGAGAACAACAGTTTATGAGGGAGATTAACAGGAAATTGCCAGACTAAGCTAACAGAAAGGCTACATTAACTCTGATAACCGCTTTGTACAACTGTTGTGTACAACTTTTGAGCAGAAAAGCATTGCGAATGCACAACATGTGAAACACTCGTAAACAAAAAATTGATTCTGCAGTGAGACCAGCCTCTGGACTGGACAAACGTTTGGAGGTTAAAAACTGGAAAGGAAAATTTCCTGATGAAAAGCCTATTACGAGGTGTAATGGAAGATTTTCTTTCAACGTTTTGTTGGCTTGTTAATAACTATGTGCAACTATAAAATGTGCAACTATAAAATGGCCACATTTATATATTCACATTTATTTTGTACATTTTTTAAGATAAATAATTTGTTTTAATTAATAGAGCAGCTTCTTAAGATACAAGGGTAGTAGTTCACGTGACAGGTCTGGAGGCCTGCAATGATCTTTAACATTAATTATTAACAATCATTAACACAAAACCTAAACCAGACCCCTGTTATAGGTGTAATCACTAATGAAGAAATTGTGATCATTTTGAGTACAAATGTATGACAATTTCCCCCTGCGTAAGCATAAATGGATGGATTAATGTATTTAACGTGTCATTTATTCAGTTATTTTTGTTGTGTGAGACTACTTATCACTTTTACTAAAAAACTGCCCTGTAGATCATTCAGATGCTGCGTGAATACCTGAATGTGATGGGACACAGTGAGGAACGAGAGAGACTAGAGGATATTTCTACCCAACTACAACACACCCGCACTAAAGAGCAGGTAATAATCATTGCTATGGTCTTAGGCATGTTCACACAACGCAAAAATTATCCATACAAAAAATGAAAAATATTTTGGCCACATTTAATAATATTTTCTTCTGTTAATCACATCTGTTTCAAAAGAATTACGGAAAATCCTTGTCTTTAAACTTTCATCATAATACAGTGAAAGCATTTCACTGTATGTTGTACCACGTATAATGTACATGTGACCAATAAACTTTGAACTTTGATATGAAGTTCTTCGTCCATGAAGAGGGTGACTGAGTTCACCCTTTTTCAGTAGTAATAGTAGGAAATAGTTTGCTACATTTACAATTAGCAAGTAAATGCACTAGGTGCTTACATGAGTGCCGCTAGAAAACCATAGTTATCATTCCAATCCATTGTTTTAGATTACTAGAACACTTTTTTCCCCCGGATTACCAGTACGGTCCATCTCCCTTCGCTCCACGGGCTACCTGTGTCCTCTCGCATCACTTATAAAATTCTTCTGCTTACTTTTGTCACTCATTGGTCTTGCACCTACTTATCTCTGTGATCTACTTTGTATATTCCCTCTCGTTCACACTGCGATCATCTGGAGGTGAACATCTTTGTGTTCAGAAATTTCATCTATCATCTATAGGAGGTAGATCTTTGTCTATTATGAAGACACACTATTATGATACCATACCGACTTTTACATTTCTAGGACCTGCGAGTCAAAAGTTATTTTATAAAAACTTCTGGAAATAAAGGCATACGTCAGTAAGATATGTCATTATTATGATCCACTATGCCGTCGCAGCGTCACCATGGCAACTTTATCCAACGGGCTAAAGGTAAACACAGCAGCATTTCCATGTATAAAACGTGTATGCATTTTGTCTACAACGCGCTATAAACGTTAACAAATAACCTGGAAGATGGTAGGATAATATTAACAAGTTATTCCATTTAGTTATAAAGTGTTTATAACGTGTATTTAACATGTATTTAAGTTATGGATCCAGATTTAGAGCTGAGCTCAGAGCTTTAAGTTTAGCGCATATGACATGCTAATAGTTATTTTATAAACACGCAGAAATAAATGCACTTACCTTCATTACTTCTGAAAGTATTAATTCCGTATATGTTGCTGATATGGCGATAGAGTTACGAACACACCGATACGACAAATCTTTCTTAAAGTTCTTTTATTTATTTTCATTCCGCGCTTCCGTGTGCGCCTGTGTGTGAATGGACCATGTGTTGAGGTGACTGAAGAAATGACCTTGTAACAAAACTAAAGGGTAAGCACCTCAGTGAGACCTCTGCGCTGCCAGATTGATGTGAAAGCTTCATCTTGTGATTTCTTGATTCACTATTAAATCACACCTATAAACGCATCTCATATACAATACAAATTGCGCTTCTGTTTTAGTTTAATTGCTAGACATAGTAAAGATAGAATTAATATTATTTCAAGTTGAATTGTAGTGCAGTTGGTGATCGCTGATTCACTTCTAGACAGTGCAGATCAGCGTGGGAATGACCTGTGTTGCCAGATTGTTGGGAAAGCCTCATGTGATTTGTTGATTTAGAGTTTTATTTAGACGTAGTTAGTGATGGATATTTATATATAGTATTCTAGAATTATAGCTGAAATATAAATAGCATTGTGAAAACATTTACAAAACAGTTATGTCTTACAATTGTTTATTTATCAAAATACATACTTTGTTTACAGATATACTGTAATTGACACTACAAAGGCTACAAATTGGGCTTGACCCCGATAATTTCTTCTTGCAGTTATATTTATTTTTATTATTAGATGTTTATTAGTCGTATTTTGACTGCTAACATGTGACTGGCGTGTGACGCGAAATTGCGCTGGCTTTAAACTTTTATGTAATTCTGCTTGTCTCTCTTTACAAAACAGGTGGATGAGGTGACTGACTTGCTGTCCAGCTTCACGTCTCTAAGTATACAAATGCAGAACATGGGAGACAGGTAGAGAAAACACAGGCAGGAGCTAACAGGAGGCTGCATGAGAGTTGGATGCAGATAAACGATCCTGAGATATTTATTTACAAATAGTTGTGTAACTAAATTAATGGCCTTTAATCAACCATTTTCCAGCTTTATATATCTGTATGTTTTGCGTTGTCTGTATATCTGTTCAATCACTATTGTTCACTGGTGACCCTTTTATTCAAAAAGTGACCATTTTATTGAAAATGTATCAATACAAGTGACAATAAAAAAATGTCCAAATGTGTGTTCATAGTCGATGCTTTTTATGTGTTTCATAAGCAGTCATAGTAGCACTGTACAATAGCATGCCTCGATGCATAACATGATGGTGAGCAGGAGGTTCAGCGCTTGTTTTCCTGTCACACTGGAGCCGCGATTCATTGTAGACCCTCCTCTCAGCTCCCGCTTTGTTGTGGACTCAAATCAAAGATGGCGTCTGACGCCGTCTAGAACCTGGCATCTGTAAAGGTAATTTTAGCATTTATTCCCACCTAGGTCACGTTTATGCTAGTCATAAAAACGTAGCTTTTATCGTAATTCTTAAGTCACTGTGGTAAATAGGTAGAATACACGGCGCAACTGTCGTTTATTGAATCTTGACGCTTTTTCGGCCTGCACGAGGGTGGAAACCGCGGACTTTCGTCGCTAAAATCGCCGCCTATCTGTAGCCCATCCTGGGCTGTCGGATTCCATGTACTTCAAACAAGGGAGAGTCGGACCCCAGTGAAGTCAAGGGGGGTGTGTTTGTGCATCCTTTCGAAAGGAGGCGGGAAATAGCCACTAGATTAACGGTGAACATCAGGTTGCCTTTTTTAGCGCAATCTTAGCGGAAACTGTTTTCGTGTGACGAGTCGCAAAGCGGCAGACAATTTTCACAAGGCGATAAACAAAACCCCAGACAGCAGCAGTATTACCATATACACGGTCTCAGTATAGTATCCATCCGATAAATATACAGTGGCAGTTTGCTCTCAGTATTAATCTCGTTAACTGTCAAAGTTAAACTGTCACAACAGACATGGACAGGGGGGAACCCCTGACACAGCTTAAAGTTTTTTTGTCCCGCCACATATTATGAACTTCCCACACACCTCGAATAATACACGTATCATTAACAAAAACTGCCAGACATGAAAATGAAATAAGTAGCAATTATTCAAATGTTCACACATTTGGTCTGACCATAAAAAAATGGCCGGTGGCACCATCTGGGTCTTAGAGCTTGAACAAGTTTATTTTCTGGGGCAGATTTTTTTGGGTTGCTTACTCACAGTCCCTGAAATAATGTACACTCTTCCCCCAATTTTATAACATTTCTTTAAAAAAAACGCACCACCATATTACCTATTCCTTTTCACAAACAATCTCTTTTAATCTGCCTGAAAAAGATACTAACAGTTCTTTTCTGTCCAGACAGACTGATTAGTGAAACTAGTCAGTGATCAAGGAATTGTGGGAAAATAAAACGGAAAGTTGAAATAGGTGAGAGAACTTTAGCATTTTACTCAATTCTCTGTGTTGAAACTGACCCGATGTAGACATATGAACTTGTAAATTTTATCTTTATTTGTGTCTCATCTTTTCAGAGATGTCTGGTATAGAGAGAGAGGCAGGTTTGGTGGCTGGTCGCAGTCAGAGGGAGAAAAAGCGCTCATACAAAGATCTATTGAGAGAAGAGGAAGAAATTGCTGCGCAGGTATGCAAACCAATAGAAGAAACAGTGAGGTAACAGCAGGCAGATATAGGAACTGGATGCATTAGGTTGAAAATTTCATTTCATTCAGGAGTAGTTTGGGTAGTCCTTGTGTTTGAAATACCCTGATGCTACTGCATGTAGTGTAGTACATCACAAATTGCACCACAATATGATTGAACCTAAATAGGGTTTCAAATAGAAAACTACTTGGGTTTACTTGCAACATAATATAAGGTTTCTTAGACAGACGTAGAGGTGCCATTTAAGGATGAGTATTGGTTTCACCTTGATTTTTCTGTCCCTGATTCCATTTGACGTTTACAAAGTAGTGTAAGGGTAGTTTACAACTGAATAGGAAAATATATTTTTTTGTTATTCTGTTAATTTTCATCTATTCTGTCAATATTTAGGACTCTGAGTTAGTAGTGATTGGTGGAGATGTACACAAAAAGAAGAAGAAGCACTCAACTGATGACCATTATAAAGGTAAGTGTAAAAGAGGGTAGATTGAGAGATTTGAAATCATGAAAGCACAATTTTTTAGTTTGGGAAACATTATACATGTGAATAAATGAGGGGGAAATTATGGGTTAACACATATGTTAAAACAGTGGGTGTATGATCTGACAGGTTTGTATAATACCACAGTCACATTTTTCTTTCCATCTTTTCTCAGACCACCATGGCGCAGGCCCTTCTCATAAGAAGAAACGTAAGTCCTCTGAATGCTCACCCTCACGCTTGTCTTCGTTCTCCTCTCAGCCAGCCCGCTCTACAGACACTGCTATGGGTCTCTTGCAGGCCATCACCTCCCCGATGGCCACAGGCTCTGAGCCTGAGCCCAACATTCATAAAAAACCCTCTTACCCTCCTCACTCCTCACATTCCTCCAGCAAAGATCGCAAACGTGAGGGCAGCTCCAAGAGTAGCCACACTTTTTCCCACTCGTTCTCACATTCCCGCCAAACAGGTTTGTCGTCAGTGTCTAAAAAGCATGCCTCATCCTCTTCGTCATCCTCTAAATCATCGTTGTTCCATGCTGGAGCGGGAAGGGGTGAGCCACTTACACTGCGAGATGGTGAGGGACTAAAAATGAAGCTCATCCTTTCACCCAAGGAAAGGAACGAGGTAGGGGAGGCGATTGAAGGATTCCCCTTCCCTACACATACTTCAGGGAGCATGGGACATAACTCCTCCTCTGGCAGCAAAAAAAGTGGGCTGAAGAAGGAGAAAGACAGGGACCATTTGACGATACATAAACCAACAAAGAAGAAACCGCATAATCGAGAGGCTCTGCCCATGGTTGGGAAAGAAGTAGAAGTGGAAGGTATGAAAGGTTTTGCTTATCTTTGCTCATCCGCAGCTTAGGAACAGCGTATGAATCACTCTTGCCTTGTCACTGCATCTATGTTTAATTTCTATATATCAATTTCTGTATGATTTATTTCTGATTCTGAATAGGTCTTACTCAAAGAAATACTTCAATGATTTAAGTCTGAACTGTTTACTGCATCTGTCTTACATGTTTGTCTCTTATGCCTTATTGCAACAGTTTGTCCTCCAGGACAGTTTGGTGGGTTTTCAGGAGGTGAGCTAGAGGCAGGCGAACTGATCATTGATGACTCTTACACACACCTGCCATCTAAAAAAAAAAAAAAAAGCAAAAAGAGCAAAAAGAAAAAGGATAAAGAGAAGGACAGGGACAGGGAGAAAATCTCAAAAGAGAAGAAGCACAACAAAGGAGTCAATGCCGAAAAAAAAGGACTTAAAGGTATGTGTAAGTGCTTTAGCTGAAAGTGACAGTCTTTCTGTAGTCTTTCTTAAACATAGCTTAGTTTTATGTGCTTGTTTGTTTTATTCTGATTTCATAGGTGACTTGTCCAGAATCCAGTCCCATTCCCACAGCTCATCCAATCACAGTATCTCATTAGGGACCCATGCTGTGCCTCCAACAGTCACCTCACTTCATCGTCATCAACAACAACAACATCATCATCAGGGTGCTGAACAGATGATAGTAAAGAAAAAGAAGGAGAAGGAGAGAGACAGGCATGACAAAGACAAGGTGATGATAAAAACGCATTAGGGCCGAGATTCAGTTTGAAGTAGTATGTAACTTGTGTTGATTTCAATAGAAATATATAACTTAAGATGTGTTTGGCTATTATTTTCTGATTTATTTAATAGTTTCGAATGTATAGCTAGGATTTAATTAGCGATACCGTTGGTGTAAATGTAACTTAAGTTAAAGAAAAAAAATATATTTTCACTCAGATTAAATCCTAATATATTTAATTGTATATATTTATTAACTTGGCAGAGTGATTCATATATACCAGAGGTAGACAGTAACTTGGTACATTTACTTGTACACATTACACATTTTGAGTATCTGTACTTTACTCAGGCATTATTTTTTTCTGGAAAGTTGTTGCTTTAATATTCCTAAAACTATTTGAAATACAAATATTGTACTTTTTACTCCACTATATTCTGGTCAAGGATTCAATGTCATTGAGTAGAAAGTTACGGTAGTCAGAGGATGATTTTTTTTTCTTTTCTGAAACGTGATTATTTTTTTGCAGGTGACACAAAGCCTACCTGCTGATCAGTAATCACTCTTTTAGAGTCTCCTGTCGTAAAAAGTTCGGCGATTTCACTTCATTGTTTTGTGTTTTTAGAGCTAAAGTGTCAGTATAAGTCAGTAAGTGTGTGGTCACTTTGACTAAAAAATTGTATGTAAATAATAATTGTATGACCAATGTAAAAATCGGTCTTTAAAACTTTTACTTGTAATGGAGTAGTATTTGTACTTTCACTCAAGTTAGGAACTTTCTCCACCTTCGATATCAAATTATATAAATGCTGAACATTAAGAGCTTTAAACTTCAAAGCCAATCAAATTAGGTTTACATTAATTAGCCTTTTACTGCTAAATATACGCACATTCAGGAGTAGGATATAAACCTAGACCTAATTTGCGGAATTTTAGTAAATTGAGTTAGTTATTGTCTACATGCTTCTATGAACAGAGATGGCAAATGTACGCACATCCTTTACTCGAGTAGAAGTACAAATACTTATGTTTAAAACGACTCTGATGAAAGTTGAGGTACTGACTACACTTCTTTACACAACTTAAAGTAAAGTATTGTGGGCTCTGACATGTACTTAAGAAAAAACTAGCCATTACTATATATGCCATTTCTGTATATGGCCATGGCGGATCAGGAATATTTTTGCTGACTCCCTCTGTCTCCTCTACCTTAGCTTTTTATGTTGCTTTGTGCTTTGCTCGTTGTTAGCGTCATAAACTAGCCTACCTTTGCAGTGCGGGATAGCCAGGAAAACACCAATGCTACCTTGAAAAAGCCAAGAAATGACAATAAATAGATTGTTCGAAAAGGTGTGTGACAAGAAATAATATCGATCATGCCACCAAACAGATTAAAGCTCAAGTCACAAGCCTATTTTAAAAATGTAAGATGTAGAAATTGCAGATATTTGTGTAAAAATGTAACGAGTTAAAGTAAAAAGTTGTCAGAAAAATAAACAGTGAAATAAAATACTTGTACCAGAAGAATCTACTTAAGAAGTGTAACGAAGTATTTGTACTTTGTTACTTCTTACCTCTGTCTATGAAGGCTCATCCTTATTGAACTAGTGGTATCCACCAGAGTTGTTGCATTGGGCAACAACAGAGTTGGCGACTTTTTCTATAATTTACGTCTCTTTATAATAGATGTGGTTCAGCAGTGGCTTCACATGTCATTGTTGGTAGTTAGACCTTTTTGTAATGTGAGGAAAAATGATCTCTAAAGTGTTGATGTGAGACCAAAAATATTCTGTTTAATAGTTTAAATTGCTGTTAAGTTGAAGGTGTCACTCAACTTCCTAATCATTAATGTTTTTCCATAATTCTTTGAACGAGAATGTGTATATCACTACTATAGAGGTTACTGATTCTACTTTTCCAAAGTGCCACGTTCAAATGATTCTTTCCTTGATTTTTTCAGAAAAAGAAGAAGAGTACGACAGCTTATCAGGTGTTCTGTAAAGAGTACAGGGCTAATATAAATGCAGAACAGCCTGGACTTGGTGGGTGCTGCCTTTAATCAAATACAGTACAGGCTTTTCACTGCATCACTGTCATTACTGTTATGACATGTATACAGTATATTATAGTGTTTGTTGTTATTTAAATGTAATTGTGATTTTTAATTAGATAATTTTGTATACATAGATGGTTGTATATATGGATGTATTGCATTAATACCAGCACTTGTAAATATGCAGTGCATAAAGTAATCGCTAATCCTACCTCAATGGTTCTGCAGTGTTTGGGGAGCTAAGCAAGAAGCTTGCAGAGGTTTGGAAGCATCTACCTGAAAAAGAAAAACAGGTCAGGAGCCTGTCTGTCATGTTTGGTACCAAGTACAAGCATGTTTAACATGTCTGCAACTCTTGTTTTATTGTTCCAGCATTGCAAATTGAATAATTGTTCATTAAAATCATTATTGTTAAAACAATTGTTTGCATCTGCCTGCAGATCTGGAAACAAAAAGCTCAGTATCTGCAGCATAAACAGATTAAAGCTGAGGCCACGACAGTCAAACAGAAGACTTCGTCATCAGAGAACAAAATCAAAAGTAAAATCTTAATTTCTTTGGTTTGCCTATAAACATTTCTCAGTCATCTTGCATCAAACATTAACCATGACTTTTTGCTTTCATTTTGCATTTACAACAAAGCTCTACTGAGATTATATATTTTTTAACACGCATAGTTTTTTGTTTTTTTTTTATTTAGATTTGTTAAAGCTGTCCTTCTCTTTATAAAGCTTCCAGTAACGTTGCAGGTATGGGGACGGCATTGTCCATTCCCAGTCGCGCTTCTCTGAACATCCGGGTACCAGAGGTCGACCCCATAGATGCTGCTGCCCATCTGCAGCTCCTTGGGGAGTCCCTTTCTCTCATCGGACACAGGCTACAAGAGACAGAGGTAAATGCAGAGCAAATACAGTATCTCAGAAGTGTCGGAAATTCACTGTTTCTGTATTATTTGTGTTGTTTAATAGTGTCCTCCAACATTATTGACACCCATGACAAAATTGATTACATAATTTTAAAAAGAAATTGTTGAAACTATTTATCTTTGTTTTAACAAAACTACTCATTACAGTTCCTTTATTAGTTAGTAGTATTTATCTACTTTGTCATAAATATATGAGAAAATGTACAATAAATGGCCAAAGTTAGGTGGACACCTGACCATTAATCTCATATGTAGGGTTTCCACCAACCGTTGTGTTGTAAACCAATGTTTTGCTGCATAATCCCTAAACAAACTGAAGTTTGTCCTTTTCTTTTGCAGGGAATGGTAGCCGTGTCTGGCAGTCTCTCTGTCCTCCTAGACTCAATTTTGTGTGCTCTCGGTCCATTAACCTGCCTCACTGCTCAGGTCCCTCAGCTTAATGGCTGTCCCCGCAACATCTTGGTAGGACACATGTAGACTACACACTCACATCCATATCTATATATTAGTATATCCATATCATATGATCTCAGTGCCTTGAACTATAATAGTAGCAGGTTTGGCCAGGTTTGCGTAGTTCATAAACTGCTAATCTCCTACAGATTAGCGTATACAGAATAAACACGCAAAGTTCTTACAGAGAAAAAGAACCTTTACACAAAGGAATACAAAAAATAAGAAAATTCTGTAATCAGAGAGTTGCAAGTTAAATCACCTCGTTAATAAGAGTGATCGGAGAAGAGTCTGAGCTGACAGGAAGTCATTAAAATAATTGTTACTAAAAAGAGTAACAAAAAATTCCAAATAGTTACTCTTTCTTAATCTTTTGGCTGTCCATCTTTGGTGAGTCTGTGCCCATGATAACCTAACCTTTCTGTCCTGTGGAAGCACACTGACCTTAAGGTTTGCTTTGTGGTGCATGCTGAAGTGCTTTTCTGCTCACCGAGGTTGTAAAGAGTGAATGAGTTATCATGTTCTTTTTGACAGTTGGCAATTTACATTTTATCTCTCAATCAGAAGTTTTTGTAATGAATCAGCTCACCAGGTACCATGTCACGGTTAAAGTCAAAGAGGTCACAGATTTTTAAGCACAATATTTTGCTATGCCTACATGATTTTTTGCATTGCACAGTTATATAAAAACAAACATGAATATAAAATGTCTACACATCGCTTATAAAAATGGCAGTTTTCTTTAATCAAATGAATAATTTTAATAGACTTATCCTGGGGTGTGGGTGTGTTTGCCTGCATAGATTATAATAAAAAAAATAAAGAAAAAAACAACGATCTTTTATGTTATTTTGCAGTCTAACACGCTGGACAACATAGCGTACATCATGCCAGGATTATGAGACTGAAGAACATAGGATTTTACACCGATTGCACTTCATAAGAAACAGGATTCATCAATCAGCTTCATGTATAGGAGCAAGAAACAGAACGGCAATTTATAATTTTTAACAGTTTATTTTTGTTAATAATGCACCAATCAGGTTTGGGACAAAAGCAACCGACAGTTGTAGAGATAGAACTGTTTTTAAATCTTAAAATGTTGAATATTTTATAACTGTTCATTCTTTAATGATTTCATAAATCATATTCTATGAAACATGGCTGTCAGGTTATTAGATTTTACTATTTAAGTGTTCTATTGTGACCCAGTGAGGGCGTGCATGTGTATGTTGTGTGACAATTGACACTTTATTATGTAAAGAGGAATTTATTTTTATGCAAATTTGTACAGTTTTATGTCTGAGCCCCCAAGGCTGTTTTTTTTTTATTTAAGGGTAAAGTAATAGTAGCAAACACAGTAGTTTAACTGCAGTATTCCTTCTACTGACTGTATCTGTTTTTATACTTGTAAAATGTAATGTTATAATTTGTTTATAGTAAAATCCTGTATGGTATAATTTTGGATGTGTGGACCAAATTTTCTCTAATGGCATAGACTAAAAAGCACATTGCTTTATAGTTAAATAAATCTAAATGAAACCAATCTAAACAAAATAAACTGATTAGACAATTTCAAGCTGATTTTGGGTGGTGGTGGTGGTGGCTCAAAAGGTTGGGGTTTAAGCCTTGTACCAGGCAAGCTACCATCATTGGGTTCTTGAGCAAGGCCCTTAACCTCAGTTGCTCCAGGGATGCTACACTTTCTGGCTGACCCTGCGCTCTGACCCCAGCCTTCAAATTCATAAGCTGGGATATGTGGAATAAAAACATTTCACTGCATGTATGTGTATGAATAAGATCTGAATTTGAATTATTTTATTTTTCCAACTTTACTGCCAAATGATATTGAAAATCCATTTCACACATTTATGTTCATTTTTTCAGCTTGTTTATGTTTCTGCCCCTCCATATGATCGAGAACAAACCCCAGAAAGAACAGCACATTTTTCTGGGGTCTTCAATTACTTGCACAACCCCAGCCATAAACTTTCATTCATTTAGAAGACATACGCACGTGAGACATAATGACACGTTTCTATCTGTACTATGATTTTATTACTTTGCTAATTTGTCTAGCCGTTGTCTTACAACCCCTGGCAGTTTTGCTCATATTGAAAAAAAAAAGTCTTAAAATGGAATGAATAGTTTGAACAGGTTATGCAAAATAGTCATCTCTCTCTCTCTGCGCGTGCGTGCAAGCGAGTTTATAAAGCTAAACCGTTCCTCAGCCTTGTGCTTGAAAACACAACGGACAGGAGAGTCATGCTTAGAGCAGTCATAGGGAGTGTAAAGAGAAAATGAGGCTTATTGTGACTTCAAAAGGCTTTTAGACTCGTAGGTCTGCCGAGAGAGTTGTTGGCTGTGTTTGTTTTTCCTTTCAAGTTACAGGAAAACGAGGAAGTGCAGAGAGACGAAGCTAACACCAGAGCACTAGCACTTAAGGAGCACAAGGGAGCTTGAAATTTGTTTGTAGAGAATTTTGGTAAGTTTTACAAATGCTTTTTTTTAATAAGACAAAATGACTAACAATAGTGAGTGTGTATCAAAATATGAGTCGGGATACACCATTTCTCATTGGCTAGTAAGAACCGGAAGCGCAGAGTCATGGAAAGATATAAACTAGAAACAATGCTCAAATGTGACGAATGTGAATTCTGTGTCGAAATTCTCTTTTCTGCGTCATAAGAACCCATCCTCCATTCCTCTGTCAAACACTGGATGTCCGTCACCGCCCTTTCTCCTGTCAAACA
Organism: Liobagrus marginatus; assembly: GCA_028566295.1. Classification (NCBI taxonomy): domain Eukaryota; kingdom Metazoa; phylum Chordata; class Actinopteri; order Siluriformes; family Amblycipitidae; genus Liobagrus; species Liobagrus marginatus. The sequence goes on along the minus strand of JAOUQX010000019.1, from coordinate 10,110,907 downwards.
CTGGATGTCCGTCACCGCCCTTTCTCCTGCACACGCACGCACGCACGCGCACACACACTACCCACTCGTCCTTTCACACTTTAGCAGTGACAATAACAGTGACCTAAATAATAAAAACTATAATACATTTCTTTACAACGTCATTTGACAACATATACTTTTGCTTCAGTTGCAGACGATGGATGACAAAACAACAACTCCTGACCTGAACGGAGAGCCCGAGGAACTGAGAGACACTGCTAAAGCAGGTTGGAGTTTGTGTTCTGAATCGCACATTTTAATAGTCAAACTTGCTCACATTGAGCAACTATTTCCTACGCATTGTGTAAGTCGGTGTATAGCTGTGTTTTGTTTTGACTAGATGAAGCCTGATTCAAGATCATGACCTGACGGATATAGAATGTAAATTATATAATGCTAGAAAACTGATTGTTTCATGTTAGGTTATTGGCCTTGGACATTGTTGTGCTAAATGGATTGTTGGATACATTCAGCACAACTGTATTAGTTGTCCAGTCTGGTCCAGGGTTAGCGCTTGGTTGCGACCAGTCGTGAAATTAGGTATGTTAAAGCAAATACTCTGAACTATTCAACACACGCCCGTAACAACTTTAAACAAGTTGATTCGCATTTCGTTTTAGCCCAGGGCTAAACCTGTTAGTTTGTTAGTTGCTAAGATACCCAGATAAGACTGACTAATTTAGTCATATTTTCGTTTATCTAGAAAAAGCAGTTATATGTAATAATTTTCGATTCACAAAATATCAGGATAGCTGTTCTTAAATGGCATTTTCTAGAAATGTATTTTACTGTTAATTATGTGCTGTGCTACATCTTAGTTGTCAGTAGAGGGGGCTGTTGCTTCGTTTATTCTCTGAGGGAAAGTCCGAGCCGTTCACTTAAGGCTTTGGGATAAATCTGTTTTAGCTGTCAGGATCTCAACTAATCAGTCTTGTAAAATATTAACTGTATGTAGATATTACTGATGGTTGTAGCAAACAGAACCTGCATTATAATATGAAATACGTATTTCCTATGCAAAGCGGATTGTTAAATAAATTGTTGATCATAAAGCCTGATTAGGCTATTCTTATTTTTACATTATATTTTTGGATAGTGCTGTAGACTACTGTTTGGAACAGTGTGGAAACACTGTTATCGATACAAAATCCCCTCCCAAATCCTCTTCAAATATGCTGCCAGATATTGTATTTCTACACCTTGAGAATCTGCTGTTTCGCCACGCCGATTACTTTAATGCTAATTTAATATCATTTTGCTTTGCAAAGGGATCTGCCTCTAAAATAAATATTATCTGGGTGTAGCTACGTAGCTTACCCAATCAACTCAGAAAAGAAGAGACGAGTTACCCTTTATTACCTTTTTTGTGTGAAGCACTAGACTGTACGGCAATTACACTGCAATATTGAAAAAAACAGACGCGCCTCTAGGTTAGCTAATTACGTCTCACACCAGTTGTATCATTTCGGCTTTTTGGAGTGTAAATCTTTCTCTGTTTCTAGTACACCTGGGCCAACTCATGCGAGTTGACTTAGTAAATTTGGGAGGAATTTATCATAGAGCGTGAATAATGATAGATTAAATGTCTTTTGAAAACTTTTTTTTTTTTTATAAGACATTACATACGTTATATTTATTATATGCATTTACGGTTAATATTGTGACCTTCAGTAACATTCAGTGAAACAGAGTTTCATTAGTGGACATGAAGTTGATCACAGGACACTTTCTTTGTCTCTGTGGCGCTCGGATGATTTAAATGTTAAATATGCATATTGTTGAAAGTACAGTTTAAATATATTTATTAATAAGGCAGTTAATATGACATTACATTTTCGTGCATTAAATTCCCTACTTTGATATTTATATTCCTTAACACTTTAAAACTGTTGAAATAAGTACATAAAATACTAAAGATGTCAAATCGAAATTCTCACAAGCAAAAATACTTTTAAATGCTTTTATACAGAAATGGTCACAAAGTGCATTTATGCAGATTCTATGCATACTGTGCAGGTCTTACATTTTGTTGCATACAATTTTTCATCTGTAACCTCGAAACAGGCACTTTACAAAATATAGAAGTACAAATGTTAACCTCGATGTTAACTCTGTATGTGTGCATGTAGAGGGTGAGTTGAGGCTGGTGTTGCTGGGCTGGGGAGGCACTGGGAAAAGCAGTTTGGGTAACGCCATCCTCGGCAGTTCTGTGTTTGATACCCGCCATGGTTCCACTGCGCAGAAGCCAGTAACTGGAAAGTGTGAGAAGGGGTGTGCAAGTGTTGCTGGAAGGCAGGTTAGTCTTTTTCAAGATTCCTTACATTTGCAGCAATGCATGTGTTTTGAGGTTTTTTTTTTTATTTTTTATTTTGAGTGTTTTAGTAATTGTCTGCAAATATCCATGTGTTATTTATCTTATAAAGTCATGTGTACTAAGCTAATACTAATATATTATCCTGATGATGGCACAATGGTCTGTGTGTGATCATTGGTCAGTTTACTAGGAACACCTGTACAATTAATCATGCAATTTTCAAATCAGACTTATGACAACGTAGAACGGACTCACCAAAACAGAGCAGTTAAAGATTGGAAAATCCCGGTGATGTTTTTCCAGACCTTTTTCAGTGAGTTGGTGTTAACCAAAGCATCAATATTCCTGTTTTCTGGCTGACAGGAGCAGAACAGATTGTGGTGTTCAGCAGTTCTAGCCCACCTGCTTTAAGGTTAAAAATGTTGTGTATTCTGAAAGATTTTCTACTTCACTCATTTCTACTTCTAGTTTTAAAGAGTGCCTTCTTGTTAGCTCGGTCCTTTCTGGCCTTTATTTTCATCAGCCAGGCATTTCCATCTGCAGAACGTCTTTTCGTTCGTTTTTCTTTTTTCCTTTGCACCATTCTCGCTGCAAAAAAGATATTAAGTGAAAATATCTTGAATATAATCAAATATATGTAGGATTTTCCAGCTCCCTGAAACCAAATTCTAAACATTTTTATACATTTCAAAATTAAAATAGTCTTGTTGTATTGGAAGATCATTTGGCTCGTTTTAACCATCTATTTCTGTAACCAAGCAAAATGATCTACTAATATAACAAGTCATAAATAAATAAATAAATAAATCATTTTTGAGCTTAAAAAATCTAAAATTAGTTAGTGTCTAGAAAATAGGTTCATTTAATCGTTTTCTTGCATCTATATTCTTGACTATATTCAGTTTATTTTTTACGACATACTAAGATGTCGGACTTTGTAATGCTGTATATCCTTTATAGACAATTCAATTCAATTCAGTTTTATTGATAAAGCGCTTTTAACAATACACATTGTCCCAAAGCAGCTTTACAGAAAATAAACATTAAGAAGAAATAGAAAAATG
>JAOUQX010000019.1:10087916-10103064 GCA_028566295.1 Liobagrus marginatus | reverse complement strand
GTTAAGGGTCTTGCTCAAGGACCCAACGATGGCAGCATGTCTGGAGCAGGGCTCGAACCCCCGATCCTCTGATCACTGAGCCACAGCCTTATCCACTGAGCCACCATCACCCTAAATAAACCAAATAATAGGTGGGTGAATCTTGCAATACAACAGAATAGAGTAAGAAATAAACAACAGGAAAATAGTTTGGAAAGTTACGTTACAAATCTTCAGAGATGACTTGGAGAAGAAAATGTAGAACATCTGGCAGGATGTGCCAAGAAGAATAGACAAATAGTCGCCAAACTAATTTCTAACCTATATTTCAAAGAAAATAGACACAGATTGGACAAATATATCTGTCAGGGTTTTTAACATGCATGTCAGAAAGGATTGTGGGTAAAAATGACAATTGAAAGGTTTTAAAAACAAAAGATGAAAAAAATAATGAAGGCAGTAAAAAAGTAATAGTTTTCATATCATTAGAGAATAATTACATGTAAAAAAAAAAAAAAGAGAGAGAAAAGTTTTAACTTGTTTCTTTTTGAAAAATCAACTAATTGCTTTTTTCAGTACGAATCATTCAACACACACTGTTTGACCTTTGGATTTATTTCATTTTCTTTATTTTATGGAGTGTTTATGAAAGAACAATTGCAAGATCCAGTAAACCAGATGTAATGTTACTATAAACTTTAGTTGTTTTTTTTTGTTTTTTTTTAATTTTGTCCAAAGGTCATAAACTAAGTATTAGACTAATATAATGAATAACATTTTTACCAGAATAACACGACTGTAATGAATAGATGTAGAACTATTCTGAACATTTCCACTAAACTAATCTAAATGTTATTGTGTTGCATGTGTTTAAATAGTCAATAGGCTATGAATAAAAATAAAGTCAATCTGTAAATAGTATCCCCTTGGTAACGGCACACTGAGCGCTTAGTTATGTATACACACCTGCCGTTACCTAACATTTATGAGACTTAAGCTCGCTGAGGAAACTGGCAATGTTCATTTTATTGCTTTCAGCTTTGTGAGTTTTTGCCAAGAACACAAACGGTTGCCAAGCCTGTGAGGTGTGCTGTTGAACCAACATGCTGTTGATTTGAAAAAGATTGTATTGTAAACTGATTTGGTAATCAGTCTTGTTTATCTAGGTGGTAAAATAAACAGATCAGTAACAACATCGATGAGTGCGCATTGAACTGAGAGGCGTTTGGAGATGGATGCCAGTTTACACGGCGTTGTACCTGGAATAGCAGTCCAAAAAAGTTTATAGCTAGTTAAGAAACAACGGCAAAAAAAAGCAGTAACAATAACACAGAAAAAGCACAACTTCCACAATTAAGACTGATTTAAATAGACTAGGTGAAGCGCTACAGTCAAAAACATTTTACACACCATCCAATACAGATACAGCACTGATTCATGGAACGCCATCCTGTAACGCCAGTGTTACAACCTAACTGGCACGCAGGCGAATTACTTGTTCATTTTTATTTTATCTAGTGGGCTGCCAGTTGGAAGATGAGCCAGATGTGTTCTTCCAGATGTGTGTAAGCCTCAGGAAAATGGCCCAGGGATATTTACGCTGGTATCAACTGATAAATGCAGTCCAGACGTGTAGACCACTGATGGACACAAAGCAATTACATGAAAAGAATTGCCCCAATCATACAGGGAAACATATGGTGTGTGTAAACACAAGTGAAAATGCTTGTACGAATCTCTTTATATCTGGAATGCAGGAAAGTTTAAAATAAATAAATAAATAAATAAATAGAAATATGGAAGACAAGGTAAAAGACACGCTGTGCACAATCTAGTTTTAAGACTGTTGCGGTTCTACCACACACACACACACACACACACACACACACACACACACACAAACACACATCCGATGAATGTGGCCTTAAAAGATCTTGAAGAGAGACTAATGTGAGGACTAACAAGCCTTTCCGCTAAATCACTACAGGACGGGAGCTTAGCCTTGCTTTAAGTAGAGTTTTTCCTGATTAATCACTTGCGCCTCACTAACTGACAAGTGCTGCTAGTGTGGTGAGACTCTCGTTTGAAGTCTGAGGCCATAGACTGTGTTTGAACATATAGCTGAAAGACCCCCGCTCTTTGTAACAGACCCTGTCGTGCGGTTTGAGCATGGCTAAGGGTCAAGCCAAAGCAAGCACACTTTTCTCCACACTGGGAGAAGGATCTGTATCTTGCCGTAAGGCTGAACTAATACAGGGATCAGAGCTTAATCTTACACCCAACCACATTAATGGGAGACCGAAGAGAAAAGTGACAAGTCCTACTTCTTAACATCTAATGTCAGCTTGTTCACTTTCGTGGCCTGTATTATCTGGGTCATAACTCAGTTGCATGATCAGGATTTGTCAGGAAGTCAAAACACCACATCAAAGCCGAGTAGGATACGAAGGGGAGCAACATTAGTGCTAAATCCGGGAGACGTTTTGTTCCACACCTACCACCTAAGCATGAACAAGTCCTCAAAATAAGTGACTAAGCCCAAGTCAAGGTTGGATACCAAACTTTGCACACACACAAAAAGGCACATCAGGCGTGGCTTGATGTTTCATCATTTGCACAGGGGTATTATCTTGTCACGTCGCTTCAAAAAGGAAAACGCAAAACATGTGTTTGCGAAGCCTTGAGCTAATGAGTGCTGCAGGGTTGAGGGCGGCCATGCACTACCTCGCCACCGCACTCAGCAACAGCTCAGCTTGAATCCTGTTTCAGTCCGACACGCTCCAGCTCCGGCACAGTAGAAACAGAGACCCTGAGCACTTCTCCAGCACACAAAATCACCGACAGACAAAGACACGCTAAAGACGGTGTTTAGTCCCTAACACCAGGCCTCTGGTTTGCAGTGTGGTTCCTCTGAAAGCAAGGATTCAACACAAGAGTAAAATAAGTGCGTTTAAAGAGTGAATATTTACAAAGCAGCAGTGTTTGGGGTTCCACCAATACCAAAACAATAATCTAAATACAGTATACACCATCTCAAGGCTATGCTTATTCTCATCTATAAAAGACTGAGTGGATGATCTTTGAAAATGTTGTACTTCCTGTGCATTGCCTAATCTAATTGCATATCTAGATTAATACTGTGCCTAGAGAACCATGAACATTACTGAATACAATATGAAAGGATTATTATCTTCTTAATCATTTTTCATATGCATCATGCAGATGTTCATGGTTTTGGTTTGCGGTCTCCAGGCTATCACTGTGGGACAGGGTATATATATATATATATATGTGTGTGTGTGTGTGGGTGTGTGTGTGTGTGTGTGCACATGCGTGAGACAAATGATGGAGAAACAGACATACTGTGGTCACTTTGAAGTGTTTCGAGTTTGGTGCTTAGAATAGACACTGGGCAAAAAAATGTAAAAGATTGAAGAAGGCAAATGTCTGTCTAGAAACCACCGTTTGTGTATGTGTGTATGTATGCGTGTGTGTGTGTGTGTGTGTGTGTGTGTGTGTGTGCGTGTTGTCCTGCCAATCACCCCAAATTCAAAATCATTCATGTGTGTAGACTATCATGCTGTCGATTAAAGCTTGTGAAGAAAGTGAATAAAAAAAATAATACTCTTTATAAGTGGTGCAGCTTTTTATTTGTGGGAATAAGACACACGTCACCACAATAAGGTTAAAGTAAGGTTAAGTTCAATTGTCTACAATATATATGACAAGATATGTAGTAAAAACTCAATTAGCAGCATTAGTGTGATTGTATCTGTATTTTTTTTTTACATTTATTTTCCCTCTATGCTGTCACAAGTATCACAAGTCCCATGTCTGCCTCTGTCTTTCAACCCAGCTTGTGTTTTTGTTTTTAACAGCCTTGGCTTTTCTCTCTTCTGTTTTCCCCAGCTTCACACATTCCCCTCCATCTCTCCTGGGATTTTATACATGTATCGTCCACATTAATGAACACATGGGTTGATAACGACAGCCCATCGCATCAACAGCAAGGATTCTATCATTGAATTTATTTATAGTGCTCACAAACCAGCGAAAAGGAAGGTATTAAGTGAATCTGAAAGGGGATTGGAAAGCTGTAAACCTCATGGAGAGATGTCTAACTTCATCCAGGACCTAGTATGAAACTCATCAAAAGCCGTGTCTGTGTGGTGATTCAAATTACTAGCAGATTGTAGTGAAGGCAATGCGCTTATGCCCTCAAATAACTGCAAATATGGGAATAAGCAAAGTTCCGCTGTGTGCAACTCAATGTGGTTGTGTCTCACAATTGCAGATTTGTACAAATGTAAACAGCGCATAGATGAAAAGTTCAAGTTAGACTAGGGATTAGGGTTTGGGGATGTATTTTTTTTTCTGATTGTGTTTATATAGAATGCGGTTAAATAATTCTTGCTCAATATAATTCCTATGAGTTTTATTTACACATGATTACGGTAGTGATTTTTAGATCTGTATGTGTCCAAGTCATTATTAATATACTTTAACAAAACTTGGCATCGTTACTTAAATAATATACAGTGAAGTACAAAAAATATATACGCATATATATATATAGACTAAGAAATTTCATTCATGTTAAAATCCTTCATTTATCACAGATGGACACAGATGTTCTTTCATTCCTCCTAAACAGCTTTTGCATCTTTTTGGTTGTAATATGTCATCCGGATAACTTTATTGTAACTGCCAGATTTTTTTTTTTTTTTTTTTACGAATCTTTGCCTCCTTTTAATTTTAATGTATTTTATATTGTTTATTTTATTTGTATCAGTTGCAGCTCTGCCAGATGTCATCCACTGCCTTCCTCAGACCAGATCTAAGAGGAAGTGTGATTTTGCCATATGCTTTAAGTTATGGACTTGTTTCAGTATAAACCCCCCATTTTATTTTAACGTTCTCAAATCAGTTTAAATATAAAGTAAAAAAGTACATTTTCCTTTCAAAAACCACGACACTTGCAAAATGTTTTGCCTGCAAACCTATATATCTTTATAAACTGATAGATATCTTCAAACCAAAACCTTGACCTTGTAAATAATCCTTGCACATAAACCTCAAACTCCTACATTGCTAATACATTTATCATATAAAAAAATTAACCTATTTTTTCTTTCAGTCTTTTGCTCTATACTGTTGACAATCTCTTCCCTTCCCCCAGACACTGGTTTTATACTTAGCATTACTCAGTGATAAATTATTTTTTAAATATAAAGTACCTTTTACGCTCTCCCCTAAGAGAAGAAATCTGCAAGGGAACAATAATAAAAAATAATTACGCTAATATAAAACAAAGATCAGATTTAAAGCCAATAATGGACTCTAGACTAGACTAAACTAAAAAAGAAAACCATATTTTCTTGTTTTAAGCAAAATTCATTAAAGCCTACTCTGTTAAAATTAATATTCTGAAAATTCAAAACCAAGCAATATATTCCAACATCTTAAAGAGAATTCAAAAATTATGTAAATTAGTTTATTATATTTGGGGAAATTTCCCAAATGCCCTCCATAATGATTGATTTTCCAGATTTTTCTATTTTAATCTCTGCACAAGAATATTTCTTCACAAGGCCACTTATCTCTAAGAAGTGTCTTTCTATATAAACAAGCAAAAACTTTTGTCAGAAGCAATTATCAAAGCTCTTCCTCTCGTGCCCAACAACAGATGACTTTAAGAATAACAGAAGTATACCGCCAAGCGTATAAAAAGCTATGATATCATCATGCTTATTCTGTAACCAAATAAGGCAGTACCCATGTTTCCGTTACAATGACATATCATTAATCGAGTCAGATATAAAAATAATAATCATGGCTTAATACGCTAAACTGTAATCTCAGTATTCATGGAACCGATTTCATTATAGGGAGACATTCCTCAGAAAATACTGAAAACATACACAGACTATTTAAAAAGATCAACATCTTTACCAAGGTCCTCCAAAAAAGATCCAGCAACACCACTTCATTAAATAGAACAGAGAGATTCTATCATTTTCTTTTCACGTAATCACTTTTGATTGGACAGTATGCTTCATTTAGAGATAAATACAATCGCAACTATTTAATCTGTTACAACCAATAGACATTAAAAAAATCGTTAAACTCGACAAAAATACTTAGCAAGCACCCAAATCTAACCTCCAGGATATCAGAGCATATAGATGTCACGACATATAATAAATATTATTATAGCGCCATCTGATTAATAACTATTGCCGTTTCTATCTCTAATCAAATTTGCTTGCGTTAACAACTTTAGAGATCAAGCTATTAAAAGTGAAATATCTGGGAATTTCACCAAACCTAAATGAATGAACACATTTTTGTTTATTTTTCTATCTACAGAGAAAATATATACCCTATTCTATATATTTTTTCTGCTCACCCTTTGCTGGTTGCATTTCTTCATAGCACAGTGTCCACATTTTACTAGAAAAAACTAAAATATTATTATTATTATTATTATTAGCATTATTATAATTATTATAATTATAATTATTATAATTGTTATTATTATTAATTATTATTAAGTACCACAGGACAAATAGAACAACTCTCGGTTAGATATTGAGAACACTTTCAGAAACAAAACTAAAATAGAAATACGGCACTATAACTGTACAGTAATATTGTAATACGGTTCTATCTTTTCACACTATTGGTTTCTTTTGCGAAATAATCTCCATGTCATCATGGAGTCAGAGCTTGGCAGTGCTGGGAATCGAACTCCAGAACTCTTTGGATCAGTAGTCCAACACCGTAACCACTGAGCTACCACTTCCCCTAAAAGTGGATAGAAAATTTACAATATACAATAAAAGCATACATGTATACACGCATAGTAATCAGATTAAACATTGAATAGCAAAATATCATAAAATGAAATACAGAAAGAAAAAAATACAATAATTAAAGATAGTAAAATATGATGAAATGAGTCAGGGACAGGCCCGAGTGAGCAAATGTATTTTGAGATACTTTTTTAAAGTGCACAGAGAGTCGATGGCTCGTAGGTTTTCAGAAAAGAGTTCCATAGCTTGGAACCGAAACAACTAAAGGCGGATTCCACGATTTTAACCGAGTCTTAACCACAACTGATAATCGACTATTTGGTGTTTGGAGCGATCTTGGAGCTTTATTCAACAAATTAGAAAAGTATGTTGGGGCAGTTCCATGAAGGCATTTAAAAACTAATAGGATGATCTTAAATTCAATTCTGAAAGATGCAGGCAGCCAGTAAAGGGATCTGAGTGTTGGAGTAATTTGATTTGTAGTTCTAGAGCGAGTTAGCATTTGTGCAGCTAATTGAGCTCTTTGGCAACCCAGCAAAAAATCTCTAGCAGTAGTCAAGTCTAGACGTCAAAAATGCATGAACCAGTTTCTCATGGTCAGAAGCGTATAGAACGTCACGCACTTTGGAGACGTTTCTGAGGTGATAACATGCTATTTTAGTAACAATGCTAATATTGTTTTTATAACTGAGGTCGCTGTCAAATATAATTCCTAAGTTCTTGTCCCGATGACTGGATTGTAGTGATAAGGAATCAACATGTGGAGCTATAGATGTTCTCCGTGTGTCATTACCGATAGCAACGATCAGACCAATGTTCTAGTCTTATCCAGAGTTCAGCTTACAGTACATATCACTTAGACATGCCACAGATAGCATTATTCGTTTTTTTAGTCTATATCAAAACACAGAACACGTCCACCATTCTCAGATTTGATTTAGGCCACATCAACGTGTTTGTCACGGCCCTTTTTATGTATACCTTCTTTGTTTCATTTATTTTTCATTTTCATAAGAATATGATGATACGTCGATCAACAAAACTATAATTGTCACTGTAGTATTATGAATTACATCCCTAAAAGGATGATCATGGGTTGGTAGCTGCCATTTAAGGGCATAGGATCATTCTGATTATTATTTCAGGCGTTATGACTTCACCGGCAACAATCCTGATCATTTGAATTATGTCGAGTTGCAGCATGATGCCCATCTGCTCCTCACTTTATAAACATGACAGCAGTGCCGATGACACACATTTCTACATTTCATACTGACAAGCGTGGCTGTGTTTGTGTGACATGCAGGGTGGTCCTGCTCCAGCGATTACATGGGACTGTCATGACGACTAAGTCTCTGACACACACAGACCACCCCGTTTCATATGTGGCATTACAGGCACTAACAAAGGCAGCATTGACAGTGATTCACACTTGCTTCTGACCTTTACACACGTGCTCTATTCCTACACACCACACACATACACCGAGACACATGCAAACCACACAAAAGCACAAAATCTTCACTTTCTCTGATTGTCTTACACCGTCACTCTAGCATGCTTTACAAATAATTGTGAAAGAGAAATAAGGAGAGAGAGAGAGAGAGAGAACGACTCAGATACTTCTTCTCTTCTTCAACCTCCCACGTCTAAGCTTGATGGAATGCGTCTCAGGTGCAAGGGGTGTGCTGGTTCAAATTAGTGGAGTATAAATTAGCGTGGCTTTCCCCCTCTTCTATCCAAACATTCGCTGTCTCCCATTCCACGCCGCTTAAACCCCCTCTTTCCTCAGCAGTAAACCCCTCCAACGCTCTTCTCTGCAGTTGACCTCCCGCTTTCTTCACTTTCTCTCTTCGCAACATAAATTTCCTTTCTTTACAGCTTCACGTATATGAACTCACCAGGCATGTTCCATCCACAAGTCTCCTAAAGCATGGCCTGCTTTAGCATTTCCCCATTCTCATCCAGGTGAATAAATATACACGATGTGTTCCAATGGGCAAAGAAACAATTAGTGTGTGTGTAATTGTAATGCATTACATACAATCATGTGTAACAGTATTACACTTGACATTGCTGAAGCTGAGCTCTGAGAGAGTTTACTTGCACTTAGATGCTGGAAACAGTCAATCAATCAATCAACCAGACAATGTCCTAATACAACTGCATGACTGTATTTAGGAGAACTGGTAATCATATTAAATATTGATTGGGTTTATTCTTCTTATATATTTTGGTCTTTGGTGCTGTTTTACTCCATTGTGAAATGATCTTCATTTTATACAGTATTTTTATCTTACTTATCACACTTTTTTTTGATTGATTTTTATTATATGTACCACCCTTGTGTGGAAAGGGTTTCTTGCAGAGAACCCACTGATCATCTGCTGGAGGTTCAGGACTATTTCAACGAAGTATGGCTTGAATTATCCTATAAAATATATTGTTATTGGTCCACGTTTGCTTGATTCTTTGCTTAGTTTTATATACTGTATATATTGAGAATGATGCCATAATTTTACAACTGTCTTTTCTGACTTTGAATATCTGGCCAAAGTATAGAAATCCATCTGCCTTCAGGAAATATGTCACTTTCCACATGCTTTAAAGTTGCTCATTCAAGAGATTCAAGATTCGAGATTGTTATTTGTCACGTACCAGTTATATGGCATTACAACAAGTAGTGAAATTGATGTGTGTAACATGTGGTTAGACTGTGCAAAAGACAAATAAGTACATTTTACTAGACAAAATTACTAACAAAATACTTAAAATAGAAAAATACAAAGAAGAAATATAAGAATATGGCAGCCAGTGAACCAGAACAAGATCATAGTGTGCACGGAGGATAGTTCATAGGTGAACTCTCGTAAAGTGCTGTGTGTCGTCATAGGGTTATATCACGACTAATTTTAACAGATTTGCATCCATATATACATTAATTCAATATCGACATCAGCCCAACAAAGTACACATATTCCATCATCATCTTTTTCCATAGTCCTGGCACCTGTCACCCCTGTGTGCACCGTAACTGTGTTCATTGTTTATGACTTCGAAACGCAGATTAACCGAGAACACGGTGCACCAGAGCGAGGAAGTATACTGAGCATGTCCTCCTGGAACGGCAAACGTCCACCAGGATCAAATGCTCCCTAGGTGTTTCCATGTGCAGGAGTCTATATTTTCATATCGCTGTTCCGCTCTCACATTTTTACAGGCAGCAGGACTTCACCATGCCCTCAGAGCAGTCCCTTTACACTCATCATGAGGCGTGCTGAGATAACATGAGGCAGGCCACTTTATGGAGGTCTTGAGGTCGAGCGGTGGAACAGGCCCCCCTCTTATATAAGGAGAGAAGTATGGTTCAGGTGCAGGCTGGAGCTCAGTATGTGTCAACGTGAAAGATAAAGAGCAGGAGGGAGGATTGTACTGGAAGAAACAGGAGAGTTGAACTATGGAGGAAGTGGTTACTCTGTAAGCTACACACAGCAGTGCCAACAGCCTGGAAGGAAGTGTAAGCGTTGATACTTCTTAGAATCCAAAGCCACTTTTGGATTTTGCAACTCATGCACTTCCAGAGAATGATATTTCAAAAGGGGCAAGGCAGGATTTAGTCGTCAGTAAACAAACCAGATGATATATGCAAACAAGCAGCAGTAACTTTTCTTTATGGCATTGTGAATTAGGATGATCAGGTTTGTACTGATCTACATGTTTATTTATATTGTGCTGATTTTTTTATTGTTGATCTGCGCCATACTTTTCATTATGCCAATAACACGGCTGAAAATGTATTTTTAGTGTAAACTCTGCTCCAGAAAATCCGACATACATTTCGCTCGGTTACTCGAACGCCATTATCACAACCGTTAACATGTAATACATTTAACACTACACATATTTGACCTTGCCCTGGTGCCCACTCCTCCAGGTGACCTCTGGACCTCTTCAACGATTCTGACAATCAGATAAGAGGCGCACTTTCACCTCTGTGAAGCTGTGTCCAGCTGGGCAAGTAAGCAGTCCAGTCCAATGTTACAGCTGACAAGCAGAGTCTTTTCCTCACTCGCTTTCATGTGAACTTGCGGAATGTTCATCTCCATCCATCTCATTGAGGGAAGAACAACACTGGCTTGACTTGGCATGTGATAGTGTTTGGCCTGTGCAACACCTGCAATGTCCTCCAGGGGTCCCATCAATCACCAGGGCTTTGGAGTGAGCCAGGAACTGCCCCCCACCTAGCACAACACTGCCGTGTCCGTAAAAGAGACTGACTTGTGCGGTGTCGTTGTTTGTGTTGTGGGTTTATCTGAGGGCCACTTTGGCCCAGGGGTCCAAATTTGATCGCACTTTAGCGTTACTGTAGCGTTGTTATAATAGAGCAGATGTGTGAAGGGCTATAATGTACAACAAAGAGTCTCTTATTAGGGGCTGAAACAAATTGTAATATGGAAAACGTGCTCTTGTGTTTGAGTGATTAAGGGCAATTAATAAATTGGCAATGGCTTTAATTTTCTAATTTATGACCCGCTGGTATAACATGAAAATGGCTGTTCCATTCTTCATAAGCTCCAGCGTGCTTGAAGACCACCAGTGGAAATGGGCGCACAGACCCTCAAGATCTATGATGGTGTTCCCATTTCAAATAGCAACTGTATTGTGTCATTCAACGAAATGGCTTATTAAAACTCAAACACTCTGCTACTTTTGGCTCTAGCTGCAGCACACCCCACTGTCATTAGTTACTGGCACACAACAACTGCTCGAATGTCTCCGAGCCCTGCAGCAGACACCCTCCCAGCTTAGTTGCGCTAATTTCAACACAGTGGCTTTCCCTGTTGTTCACATCCTCTAAAGCTGTTCCAGACATCTGACAAGGCCTCATTTTATTTATTGACTTCATTTCTCTCTGAGGGTAGTTTTTACATTGCCCTCGGGTGATGCGGAGCTAATGTATTACCGCTCCTTAAACCTTCCTTAAGTGTTTAAACACCCGAGGTACTGACGCAGCATAGTGGAAGCGAAAAACCACGCTGGAGTTATAGAAACCAAAACACTCGAGCAATATCCTGAGCAAGATGAGAAAAAGATGAATGCATGGGAAATAAAATAATATAAAAGCAGATTTTTCAAACATAATGAAACGAATATAGGTGTTACAGAGAACAGATAGAGTATGTAATACGTTTCCACAATGTACAGATATCTGAGCAGTGTAAGGACGGCACGATGCTTGTACACATTTGTTTGTTCCAATCTCTTTCTACTCTTTGTCGGCCCTTTATCACGACGTAAGTTAGGATAGATTTTTACCATTTTCAACATTTTGTTCAACTCAAACGCAATGAGGATTGTTCGAACCTGTGCACTGGAGCTGCATGGAGGATGTCAGAGTTAACAATGTTGGACAAGTATTTCATCATCTCTACTGTTGATATTCAAGCGCTTCCTCTATTTAATTGTATTTTTTCCCCTTGATGCATTAAAGTGATTGGATTTTGTCTCTCCTGCTGTCGAAACCTGTGGTGCACGCCCATAAAAAATAACTTCCCCACAACAGCTTTTTCAAATTTGGGGCTTACAATGCTCTGCCAAAAGCCGCAAATTACCCCCCTCTAGCAGCAGCGAATTAGGAACAATTTTCTGTTTGCTATAAAAAAAAAAAAAAAGAAAGAAAGAAAGAAACGGGACAGAGAAAGACGAGGGAAAAATATAGCTTGCACTAGAGACCACCAAGGCAGGCAGCAGTGAGATGACGAGCATGTTCGCCTGCCGTCGGTTTGGGTGGCAGGGTGGTGCTACAAACACTCACTGATCCACACAGTAATCAATGCAGTTAAAGACAGGGCAACGTTTTGGCTCTGCGCAGCTCAGTCGCTCAATGGCTAGGCACAGGCGCTCTAGTGTTTATGTTCTCCCAAATGGGCCTTTATCCTTCCCCACCTCATTGATAGGCCCACCACATAGAGAACCAAAGCAGGGCTGGCATATTAATATCACAACTGAATGGGTGGCAAGCATTTTATTGAGCAGATTTGAGGTCATGACTGAACTCAGGAGAATGGGATTTTAAAAGTTGAGATTTGTGCCAGCACTCCTTGAGGTTGGTCTATTAGATTAAGCACGAAGCAGAAAGGAATAAATGGAACTTCTTTTTCTTTCTTTTTGTCTGATGTAAAGACTGAGGGTTGGCTGTGATCTATGCCAATCCGGTCCAGCTCATAATTTTTCCTCCCTGGTGCTCTTTTCAATGCCCTTTAAAAATTCATGTCCAAATTTTTTGCAAACGTTCCGGGAAAAAAAAAAAAAAAAAAACATTCTGGAGCACAGGCTTATTAGAGGCGGGAAAAATGACCAATCGTGTATTCTATTACATTTTGCTGTTGCCCTTTCCAAACCACAGCTCATTAACATGGCAATGCCCAGTAGATGAGGGAGAGTATTCCATCTTCCTCTATAATCTGTTAGAAGTAAAATGACTATAGGAATGTCAGCGTAACCGAGCTAGACGCATTATAAATACTGTAGCTCTAATCAAAGTTCTGGACACAATGACCTAGCTATGACACCTTTCTGCCTTTTTGTTAATTACACTTCCTGTTTGCTTTTTGATCAAATAACAGCCATTTTTTAAGTCATGACAGGACTTAGTTAATGAAACTCATTTAGGGTTGACATGGTCTGAGCCTGAGGTAACGAGACGGGGGCCGATTCGGGTCACGTCATCTATTTCTGTCACTTTAATTACACCATCTAGAATTTGTCCAAAAAACTAGTTGTTTTTAAGTTTGGATTGATTTTATGTGAAATGTGTGGTAAACATTTATCTGCATTACCTTCGAGAAGTCCTGACTTCTAATCTGTCTTTTATCAATTAATTAAAAGAAAGAAAGAAAAAAAGAAAGAGAAGGAACACCAGCCATGGCCATCAGGGCACCATCTGCAGGAGAGCAGCAGGGTACCATAGAGGTTAGTGGGGAGACTTTGTTGGGGCCAAGATTGTGGAGGGGCAAGGGTGGGGGGGTCAGAACCACACGCCATTCGTTGGAATACATCATATCCGGACATGCTGTAAAATACAGCTTGCTTTTTTGGTCTCACAGATGTTATAATGAAGCTGATTGGATTGGAATTAAACCCAAATGGAAAGAAAGGAGGTATATTTTGATGTTTGCTAGGCCTCACTCCACTGGGAGGCTGGGAACAGGTGGCAAAAATTGGGGCCTTTCTGTGCAGAAGAAGTCGATTCAACTCCCAAACAATGGCTGACTAAAGCGAACAGGAAAATGGACTGTTCCAGAAAAGCAAACAACATTTTCTAAATAGCAGTAATCTTAGGCACAGTTGCTCTTTCCTTATCTCAGACCTTTTTGTAATGTTGATTGCTGTGACAGCTTTATTTATTTATTCCTTCCTGTGCTGCAGATTTTCACTGAGGTATGAGCTCATGTTCCTACTGGGTGGCTTTCCTGCTTCATGTCACTATTATGTGATGGCACACACTGTTTTGGCAAAGATTGAGAGCTGGGAGGGGTAATGAGGGATGTGATCCCCACTGTCTCTCACACACACACACACACACACACACACACACACACACACACACAAAAACACACACACTCGTTTTGCTATCTTAGTGAGAACATTGTACAGGCGTAAAGGTTTTTAGTCTGTACATTCTATCCCCCTACCCTGGCCCTACTCCTAAATCTACACATCCCACACAACATTCTGCATTTGTACTAAATTAATTAATTAATTACTGAAATAAATACATTTTTACATTTTTAATAGAACATTGTTTAGTATGGTTTTAATTTTTTTTTAAAGCTATTTCACTTATGGCGACTCATGAAATGTTTCCATAAAAGATGCTTATGTCGTGTGTAATACCCATCATTATACACATTTGTGTCCTCATAAATCATGAAAACAAGTTCCCACACACACACACACACACACAAACACAAAGACGTACACACACACACACACACACACACACACACACACACACACACACACACACACACTTTGAATATAATAATGACTCGTTTAAATACGCTTTTGATGTTTTTAAGACACATTTTATGGTTGATAAATTTTAATGTTGGACTTTATTTATAGCGCATGTTTTTATTTCCACATTTTTCATTTCTTTTCACATTTAAATGTTAAATATAATTTCAATTTAAAATGAGTCATTTGCAGTGCATTTTATATTTTACATTTTATTTGACTACAGTTGCACATTTATTGTTACCTTCAATTTCATATACACACACACACACACACAGACTGTCCACTTTATAAGGAACAACTGTGCACCTGCTCATTGATGCAGTTGAACACGT
>JAOUQX010000019.1:10065484-10079009 GCA_028566295.1 Liobagrus marginatus | reverse complement strand
TCGGTATACGAACGTTTCAGTGTAAGAGTAAAGTCCCGGAACGGATTAAATGCGTAAACCGAGGTACCACTGTACTTGTCAAGGGTCCACAAACACTTGCATATACTGTACGTTTGGGCGTGTTTAAACACATCCTCTTCTTGCACTATCAGGGAATCTTCTAAACCTATAAGGATATGATTTCTAGGATACTAAACAGTATCGATGCTGTTTTTTGTCTTGTTAATGTTCCAAAAACGTTTTGACTTTTCAGGCACATTTTCAGGTATCTTTCTTTTTAAAGATCAGAGATATCTGGCCTCCACTGAAAGAGTCCATGAATGTGTGGTGTGATCCAGAACAGACATAAGCTTATCAGTGCCCCAGGCCATAATTATACTATGATATCACACACTGTTTGTTTTCTGTTTACTGGTCAAATCCTGGCATGTGGGTGTTTTGGACATAAATTGCAAAATATCATATCATACGTAGAAATACATAGAAATGCCTAGCTGTTTCAGTCACTGTAAGAGATATGATATTAAAACAAATTGTCATCTCACTAATACAGCACTATACAAGCCTACTTACAGGAGACCAAATCCTCAATACGGCGTTTCAACTTAAGCTTTTTATATCTTTACAACGTAAGTCACTCTTTAAAAATGCTTTTTACTCACACAGAGGGCTGTAGAGAAAACTGCATGTAGCTGATGGTCTTCAACAGTATAGTTATATAAAATGCATACTATAAAAAAAATTATACAACATAAATATTAAAATATTAATATAACAATACCTGAGATTAACTGGCGATTGCACAGGGTGTACCCCGCTTCACACCCTAAGTTAGCAGGGATAATCGCCAGCGCCCCCGTGACCCTGAACAGGAGAAGCGCTAGACAATGAATGAATGAATTATAACAATATTTCTATCTATGGCTATAGAATAAAAAATACAGTATTTAATTTGACACTTTATAGTTCTCTAGTGTATTACAGTATACGTACATCTCTTTATGCATCTTTACAAGAAATGTTTAAAATTGGATTCTGTAGAAGCTGCTTCACTTATATTCTTTGCCGATTGGCTTTGTGCAAGTAAAACACATTACAAAAAAAAGTATAATTTTAACATTTTTCACATTTGTAAGTCACATGTGCTGTTTCTCACGGATTGAAAATTGGAATTGAACACTAGAATTTAGAAATACAATATGAACAACCTAATTCAGTGGTCATCCTTTATTGCACATTAAATAAATAAGTTTTTCCTTAAGATTCTTGAGATTGCAGTCTTTCCTGGCTGGTCCACACCAGTTTGAAAAGAGCTTTGTAGAGGGCAATTGACTTTGACAATTACTGAAATGGAATAATGCTAATCATTATGCTTGAAATGTTTGCTAATTAGCATTCTTACTAAACACCTTAGTGAGAATTTCTAAATTCTTCAAGACCGGTGGATGGAATACAATGTGCTGAAATGTTACAATAGCATAAATGTTTAGGATTTATCTTTAGAAATAAGTTTCAGAGTCTGTCTGAGGAAACACGTCAGGAGTGAATCTCATAACAGGAAAAAAAAAACCTGGAAGCTTCTACAGTCACAGTCCTGCCCTGGTATATTGTATATCAAATATCGTATTTATTACATATATTTATTTAATGCCATCATTGTTAATGCACATGTTTTGAAGGCAACAAACAATTTACTATAAAACAATTAAAGGAGTTTGGTTGTAAAAAGCAAATACAAATCTAAAGTTTCTTTATGAAAGCAAACATTTCAGATGAACACTCTACCAAGTAAGTAAAGTAAACACCTGACCTTACGAGTGGTTATCCAGTGAACAGCTGTGGGCAACATTTGGTGAAAATAATAAGCCTAGTGCTGAACTGCACATACCACTACCCTGGAACCATGCCTACCCAAACACCCCTGCATCTTCCATTTAGCCCTGTGACCTCTGACTAGGTGACCTATACAATGCATAATTCTTTTTCTTGCTAGCCCCAGCTGCTTCCTAGTGAGCAGAGGGTAAGTGTGACAATGCAGAAAGACAGCAATATAAACTTCAACCTCAGCCTTCAGATCTGATAAATGATTAAGGACATGTTGTACACTAAGAAATTACGAAAGATACTTTTTTAACCTGTATTAATAGAAAACCCTTATGCATCAGTTAAGCTTCCAACCTCAGTCATGGCCTGGATTAAAAGGACAAGAGGGAAACTGGTGGGTTGGATTTGGTTCGGACCTCCAGCTGGAAGGTCAGCTCTCCTTGGGGACAATGTGAGGATATGACTGTTTAATGACAAGCTCTGATAAGACACATAAGAGATGGAGGGGGACGGGGAAATAGAGAAACAGAAGAAAGCCCAGCAAGGACCTGGTTTGTCACTGACGGTCATTTCTTTCATAGTAACATGACAAAAAGTACACAGAAATCCATAAGGCCCTTAGGTGATATGAGTGTACGGTCATATTTGGCAGTTTAAGTTTGATGATTTATTCTCTTTCAGATGTATGCATGCTAGTATGTAATGGTTATTTTTTTTTGAGGAAGAAAGAAGGAATTTATGCTCAGCTGGTGTCTTTTACCCATCAGATAGACCTTAAGACTAAACTATTACTTCATACTTCAATTCTCTGCAATGACATATGATGATATCAGATACCGCCATACAATGATAGCTGATATCGCCATAGCAAGTTTGCTAAAGCACTTTTGGGAGATGGTTGGTTCTGGTTGGAATTCAGTCATAATGACAGTTACACAGTTACTGCTTTAATAATAATAATAATAATAGTAATAATAATAATAATAATGATGATGAAAATGCGGAACAGATTACCATGGTTTGAAATCATCCAGCAGCAGTAAAGATTGATGATGTAATACCAGCTTAATGGCATCCCAAGGCCAGTGGACAGCAATCATCTCTCTATTGCGCTCTGTTTCCTAAGACAGTACAAGCGGTGAGCAAACAGTCTGCATGTATCCCTGAGCATTTTATCAACCCTTGAAGCCTCATCAATGTTTTTATCTGCCCTACCGGACAATAGACTCTGGATTCCTGCTTTGTCTATGGTGGATTAGCAAGCAATTAAGATAAGCATATCTCAGTGTCTAGACACACAGGCAAAGCCGATGGCCTGACGATGTTGCAGGCTCAAACAGGCTTTCTGATTCCAGTCGTTTGCAGGTAACTATGAAGAACTGCTGCTGATGGTAAAATTCTGTTTGTGTGTGAACAAGCTTTAAATACAGATGTTTGAAGAGAGTATGGTTTATACAAGAGTGTAGAGACGACGGTATAAAAATATGCATTTGAGAAAAGGAATGCCTAACAGGCACACCATCTGGGGAGCTGATGCGCTGCATCTCAGATGTGGTGGGGGAAAGCAGCTAAGTCTGCTGTGGAGATGTGGAAAGAATTTGATGGGACAGAGGAGAAAGAGACGTAACAGAAATCTAAGAAATGGAAACCCAAGTCTGTTGGTGTTAGATTAGAATTTAATTAGCACAGATATGGTCTTCTTGGTGGCGTGTTAGTGCCATTCAAAGTATGCCATTTATGGCTCCCCCAGCATTACAGACTTAGCAGGGGAGCATTTTTTAGACGCTGTGTCCTATAATGACAAGTCTCACCTTCCAACACCCAAACCCACAGGGCAGAGGCAAAATGTAAAGTGGGTAAGAAAGAGAGTGGTGGAAAATGGGCTGGGTAGGTGGATATGGGTGGGAACTAGTCCCACTAACATTAAAATATAGGTGGTGAAACTTTTGACCCAAGAGATTATTGACTACACAGTGTTTAATATCAGGGTAGAGTTGAATCCAGTTCAGAGTCTGACTGTTAACTTAAGGTGATACATAACACATGCGGTGCTTTAACCTGACAATGCACAACCTCGTCTTTAGTTTATAAGAAGGCTTCTATAAAAAGTGCACGTTTATGAGAAGTGTAACTTTCCCATGCAGAGGTGTGAAAACCAGCAAGAGCGTTTTTAAAGATGCAACCTCATTAACCAAACAAACCAAAACATGGTCTGCTATTCGCTCAGACAGTCTGTGTTCAATGCAATGGATGCTTTTGCTGGAATGAAAAACTTTGATTGACCAGAGTGCTGCAGAAAATATATCCATATCAATACATACTCAGTGGTGGGCAGTTAGTTAGCAGTTAGTTTGCTAAATGAAACTGAAATAGGTGCTAGGGAATTTCTTACAAAAATAAGTAGTAATGTTAGTTGTAGTAATGTTTTTTCCCTCTCAAATGATATAATGGTAGATGTCTCTATTAAGTTTAATCATTGCAGTTTGTTATTTATAATTTGTATTATCCTTGGGACAAACCACAGAATTAAAAGAATGGTCAGGAAATGTGGGGGTGTTCAAACTCTCAAGCGGCACGATTCCCAGGATCGGAAATCACAAATGAAAAAAAGTTAAGAATGTACAAAGGTAATGAGTGCAAATGGGACAAAAAACAGGAAAGTTAAGCACGTCTTCGTTTTTTCCCCATTCCTAAAAAAATCTATATTCTGGTTAGCACTCCTGCCTCACAGCAAGACGGTCACGGGTTTAATTCCCACCCAGGGTCTTTCTGTGTGGACTTTGCATGCTCTCCTCGTGCTTGCATGGGTTTTCCGCGGGTACTCCGGTTTCCTCCCGCCTCCAAAGACATGTGATTGGGCGTAGGTGGCTACTCTCAACTGTTTATAGGAGTGAATGCGAGTGTGAATGCTTGTCTGTCTCTAAGTTTTAGTCCTACGATTAACTGCCGATTGTACAGAGTGTACCCCGCCTCACACCCTAAATTAACTGGGATAGACTCCATCGACACTGAACAGGATAAGCGATAGACAATGAATGAATGAATGAATGAATGAATGAATGAGTCCAGTCAGTACTAACTCCTGGACATTTATACAATTCATATGCTGGGATATGCGGAATGAAAACATTTCACTGCATGTACTGTATGTGTATGTGATAAATAGGATCTGAAAATGAAACAAAAAAATGAATTATCCGATCAGCTAAGCATCTAGCAGCAGTGAAATTGAGAAAATAAAGCTGAACAGAAACAGTAGCTGAAACTTATTAAGAACTTATTAAAGTGGCCGGTGTATGTATCTGTGAAACTGCTGAATGCTTGCTTGCATTACTTTTGCTTGCTTGCACTTTTTTCATAGTCAGTATCCTCTTCATATAGAAACCTCCCATATATACCAAAATATGTCAAAGAATTCACAGCTGCTCCACCCTTGTAACCGCAGGCGTAAGTAAAGCAAATGATATATAGTCTCTCTGCAAACATTCAGCAAATGGACCCCACACATTCGAAGAAAAAGATGCCATAACCACTCGCTTCTAGCGAGTGCTAGTTTAGATGATATCATTTCAAAGTAAGTCAAGAAGAATGTAAACCTTTGATTGAAAAAAACACAACAGCCCTGTGCTCACCATACATCATAATTACCTGACTGACTGTAATTATGATTAATGCTCCTGTGAGAACGGACAGTTAGAAGGCTCGTCTGGCTTTTACATAAAATTTCTCATAAAAACTTTAGTGAACCCACTAACATCGTTTTAGCATCTTGATGATCGCTGAGACAGCCAACGGCAAACTGATGTGATGCTGAAATGTTTCAAATGCAGAACGGCAGGTGCAGTTTATTTGAAACACATCTGAAATAAGTCTATGACTTGAAAAGTTATTTTTACTATTATTTCATAATACAGGATTTTGTGGTATTTTTACTATTATTTCATAACACTGGAGTTCGTGGTACTGTATTAGAAATTTTACTCAGCAGAATAAAAGTGACTCGAAATTCATGACATGAGGTTTTGAGATCCTAAAGGTCAAGACAATGGTCTTTAAAACCACCTAACTTCCCAGCCAGAAGAAAGTCCAAGCAAATCATCTAAGATCATAGAAAACAATGTGTGCCTCCACAAGTCCAAAATGTTCAACCACCTAAAAGGATTACAGGGGTGTGTACAAACAACTGTATGCAAATACAATAGGGACCACAAAGACACTTTTCCACTGATGAAAGAAATTTGATTAAAAAAGTAACAAAAGAACAGGTAAAAGTAAAGGCAACAGGTGTTGTAAACTTAAAGTGTTTACCACCACCTTTAAACCGATTGATTCTACAGCACCATGGCCTGAAAGGCTGTTGTGCAAAGAATAAGAGCCAATTTTAAGAAAGGTTTGAATGTGATCCACTCCTTTTAAAGGAACGTTCTCTGGTGAACGAAAATGTTTCACTGGCTGCGTTTTGCCGGAAACGAGGCCAACGCCCATTAGACAAAAAAAGACGGCTTCATGAGCAAAGAGGATTAGCTAATAATAATAAAGCACATTTTTAAAAACATTAGCCAAAAAGATAAAACTTATTCACAACTGGGTCTTCCAGGAGGACAGCCTTTTCCAAATTTGTGACAAAAAACTATGCCCTTGTGCACTAACAAATGTCCATGAAGTCATTGCTTATGATGATGTGTTGTAGTAGCCATAACAAAGCCCGTGCAAAAAAGTGGCCCGAACATTTGACTAAGTTACAACTGGTATGGCGGGCATAAAGTGGCATGCACAGAGCACTGACCTCAACCCCACTGAACACCTTTGTTAGGAACTGAAAAACCAGGCTTTTTCATGCAACATTAGTGCTTGAACTCAATAATGTGTCTGCGGCTAAATGGAAATGGAATCCCCATATCTACACGCAGACAGGAAGCTGAACACCTTCCCAGAATAGTGGAGGTTATTTCAACAGTAAAGCGTGACTGGGATATTCAACAGCCACATTTGGTATGTTTACATTTTTAGAAGCTGTCTAATTTGCAAATTTAGCATTAGGTACATGTAAGGCGAAATGAAGAAACATTTTGACAAAGTATTGTAAGATGCTTGTAGAAGACAATCAAAAGTTTTCACATTCATTGTCATGTCTAGACATTGATATTCAATGTCTAGCACTTATCCTGTTCAGGGTCGTAGGACGCTGGAGTCTATCCCAGCTAACTTAGGGTGTGAGGCGGGATACATCATGTACAATCAGCAGTTAATCGCAGGACTAACACTTAGAGACAGACAACCATTTACACACATTCACTCTTGTGGACAATTTATAGTAGCCAATTCACCTATGCTCAATCGCATGTGTTTGGAGATGGGAGGAAAACCAGAGTACCTGGGGAAAACCCGTGCAAGCGTGCGGTGAACCTGCAAACTCCTCAAAGAAAGACCATGGGTCGGAATCGAACCCACCATACCGCCCTGTGCCAAGTTAAGGAATTTAAAGGCAATGCCACAAACGTATGGCATGCAGACAATCACTTAGTCAATTAAAGTTAATATAAACCTCTTTGCTATTATCTTGAAATGACCACTCTACTTCATTGACTTAACACATATAGTAAAATCGAGAAGGAACTTTATTCTTAGGTCTTAAGTCAAGGTGAATTGAAAAATTCAAAAATGAGGTCAATATTTTACAAAGATTTTTTTTCCCTTTAAATGATAAATTCAACATACATTTTTAGGCACACAGATATGGGCCTTTCATTGATGACCATGACTATTGGTACATTATTAATCTTAAATCTAAATGAGTCAGACAGCTGGTTTTTAAAATAGGGGATGTGGAAACCATTAACGAGTAAGTGTGTAGGTATGGGAGTGTGTGACAGCGAAACAAACTCCAACGATACATAATCACTGTGAGTCACCTGCCACAATCACAGTCACACTGTGAGAGAAATATTTTACCATGATACTGAACTACGCAAATATAAACAAATCAACAATGATGTGTTTCTGGGTAAAGATTCTATAAAACACATTATCTCAATCTTAGCAAAACAATCAGATCACCAACATTTTATAACCCAAAGCGCCTCTTAACACATCCATCTTTCATCACTTTGCCTGATTCCAAATGCTGTCAGGGGCTCAAGGCTATCAACGCTTTGACTATCTCTTTCGATTTCCTCAGGAAGCCCTACAAGGTCACCATTTTGGGAGCACAAGCACAAGCCAGGGCTTAAGAACAGAAATAATCTCCGGAAACAGAACCAGATGTGTGTGCTTTTCCTTGAATGAATAATCTGATAAGAATCTGAAATGCAAAACATTTAATAAATACTGTGGAACAGCGTCCACAAATTGCACCTGGTTCTATTCCTGGTTAAAACCTGGTTTTATTCCTCTAAAAAATGATTTTATTCACATTAGGATTGGATTACCAATACATAATGACACTCTGGCTAAATGTAGCTGAGCTTTGTAATTGAAAATGTCGCCTTCAGACAGAGTCTGTGATTATATAATGCAGTGCAATGTTCTTTTTTCCGATTATGGAATTTATTTTAATGCATGATATTTCCATACTATAATGCTGAGATACGAGATGGTAATAACTTGAGAACTATTAAATATGTTTAACACAAGTTCTCTTGGGTGGCACTTCTGCCTCAAAGTAAGGTCATGGGTCATTCCCACCCAATTTCTTTCTGTGTAGAGTTTTGCATGTTCTGCCCGTGCTTGCGCAGGTTTTCCCCGGGTACTCTGGTTTCTTCCCGTTCTCCAAAGACATGTGATTGGGCATAGCTGAATTGGCTACTCTAAATTGTCCATAGGAGTGAATGTGTGTGTGAATGGTTGTCTGTCTCTAAGTGTTAGTCCTGTGATTACCTGGTGATTGTCCAGTGTGTACACCGCCTCACACCGCAAATTAGCTGGGATAGACTCCAGCGCCCCCATGACCCTGAACAGGATAAACACTAGATAATGAATGGATGGATAAGTTCTCTTTAGATATACTTACTAGCATGATACTTAATGAACCGTATAACATGAAGGCATACGATCACACATCAAAAAGTATAGTGTATGGTATAGTATATCTTCAAGAGACGCTTAAAAACCTACCTCTTTCTTAAATGCCTACTGCTTGATAGTTAATCTTTTTCTTACTTATTACTATAAAAAAAAAAAAACTTCTAACATTTGCTCTATTTTCAACAAGTTTACGTTTGGTGCACTTTGTTCTAATCCAACAAAGCGGAATTGAAATATTCATTGATGGAAACTTTAAAGCACTCTTGTACATCGCTCTGGATAAGGGCATCTACTAAATACTGTAAATGTAAATAGTGTAAATAAATCAGAGCAAGGGAACATACCATTTGTGTTAGCACTCCAGCTTCAGTAAGATGTATATATGTCGTAGCCACAACCACAGAGGTCCTGAATTAGACTGGAATTTAAAAACATAAGCAAATGTCATGACCAGTTCGCTACAAAAATTTTATTTTGTAGAGGTTCCGGATGTCTCTGTACATGCCTCAACCCTTGGACATATCCTACATGGACATGGGGCTTTCTTTAAGGGAAAAGGCTTTAAAGTGCAAACGGAGTCCAGTTTGGGAAGAATATTGGTTTTGTCTCTTAGGTTTACTGACAGTAAAATGTTTCACATGACTTTGTCTGCCAATATGCTAAAGCAACAGCAGCAGAGGTGCCTTACGGGACATGTGCTAAAACCTGTCAACATCACTGTGTTCAGATTTACCGAACAGCCCCTCACCAGCTGCTAACTGAACTTACCCCCACAGCTTTTTCTCCCCTTTGAAGCTTCCTTGTGTTGAGCTTTTTTGTGCAAAGGCTCCTTATATGATTGACAGGTGACAACCTTCACTATCAACAGAGACATGGTTGTCCAGATGTAGTTTGGTAAGAAGATCTGGCTCATCTAGGCCTTAGAAATGTAACCAATAAATGCTACAAAAAAGTTATTATTTTTGATCGTATATGACTTACAAAAATACCGTTGTAATCTTATGAAATAAAGAGTTCTGAGTTGATGTTGGATTTAAGCCATCATTGTGTAGATCTATTCCATGGAAAACGATTGCAAATCTAAAAGCTAACTAATATATCAAAGAACATGAGTGTCTACTCTTACGTTCCATTCTTAATAGATGGCAGTCATTTTAAGTCAATTATGCTTTAAATGGCGTCAGATCTTGCCACATAAACCTAAATAGCTTTTTGTATCTGAACAGAACAGACCTGCTAATGCTAATAAATGCAACTTTTTTTTCCTCCTATAAACATACAATATTGACTTACAATATCAAGAAACTGCTTTCATCATGTTTTATTGTGTTTAGCACATGTGTTTTATCCTGTTTCGTTGGGGGAGTTTTAGTACCAGAATATTTTGTACCTGTAACTAAGCACACTATATCATTACTGTTCACCAGAAACTAGTTTGAGATAAAAACGTTGGGTGACAGAAGGAATAATGGAATAATGACCAACCTGGTGTTACAATTAAAAAGAGCACTATGGGTTTAAGTGTAGGTTCCACTGGGAAACCACTGAGCTTAAACGCTCTATCCATGGATGAGAAAGTTTATAATGCTAAAACGTCAGACTGCAACAGCTTTAATGAGTTCCAGAGATGCAGAGACTGGATGTGAGACAGCCAACAACAACAAAGCCACAAAAGGCAAAAGCAGTTCAGTTCTAGGTACAGCAGCCTGCTGTAACCACAGAAAATGTGTGTGCGTGTATATATTTACCAGTATATATATATATATATATATAGAGGGAGAGAGAGAGATATGTATGTGTGTGTATATATATATATATGTATATATATCTATATATATATATGCAGGAGATGTGACTTTAGTTGTATTTTTGGGGTCGTTGTCCTGCATTATAAATGGGGGGCCAATCAGACGCCTTCCTGATGGTACTGCATTATGGAAAAGTATCCGCCTGTTTTTCTGAGCATTGAGTACACCATTATTACTGACCATATCTCAGATTCAATTTGCAGAAATACAGCCTTAAACTTGCAAGAAATCTCTACCATGCTTCAATGTTGATCCTTGTATTTGTGCTGTTCTCCAACCATTTGGAAAACAAACTGCGTCACATTTCAAATATATATTTTTGATAATATCCTTACATTTACATTCTCACATCTTACATTCTTATATTTCAGTATATTTTTCACACCTGCCAAAAACGTTTGCATCATACTATATATAATATGGCCTAAATGATAAGGGTGCATAATATATCATTCAGAAAGAAACTTGCAACCCTATATCAGATGCATAGCATCACAATTTTGTGTGGAAAATATGTTTAAAAAAAACATCATGCAAGTATGAGGTGAAAAGAAAGCAAGTATCTTGGCCCAATTAATCCAAACAAAGCCATTTCCAGTATTTAAAGAGTTTAGAGCCAACATTTGAGACAGCATTCAGGAAAGCAGCAGAAAATAAAACAATTCTTTAAGTTTTGAGTAACTACATAAACAGCAGTGTATACGTGCCAGGAACCCACAATGGTACACGGAAGGAATGAACAAGGCCAGTAACGCCTGCATAGCTAACAATGTGCTGCATATAAGTGCATGCTTGTAGATTTGGAGCTAATGTGCTGTGTTTAAAAGGTCACTGAAGCTTGCAATGCATAACTAATGCGCGTTTGAGGAAAACAACAAACCCGAAACCTCACTGCACAATAAACATGAGATCTGCGTTATCTACTATTATAACTCAGACTGAGCTCAACCTTCTTGAAAATATGAAACATCTACAGCCAAAAACAATAGCGTGAGAGTCAGCGAGAACGCTGGACGACCTGTTTAATCAGTGTTTTGTCATATTATTTGTTATAATAAGCAGAACATTGACATTTAGTAGAAAAGATTCTTGACCTGGGTAAATATTTAGCACATAGTCAACCACAGAAAAATGGGAAGCCATCATGAAATAAAGGAAAAAGTCTAAACACATGCTATATGGTTTGTTAAACACATTTCATTTTCAAACACCAAGGCTTTTCTTAAGTAGGGACATTTTAAAAGTTTTGGCACCCCTGCAAACAGAGAATAATTGAATAACAGCACATAGAAAACAGGTTCTTTAATGGAAACAAAGCTTGGAGACAATTGTAAACGGGTCTTAGACTAAGTTGAATAATTTAACATTTACCTCTGTAGACTGAGGTGGCCATTGCATTACATTGTAGGGTCTCACTTCATGTTTGTATAAGTGTCCTTAAGGTTTTGTGGTTTCAACGTCAGAACAACATTCCAGTAGGTAGGTGGATTAACTACACCAAAAAAACAACAACAATGAGTTGTGAATGTGTGTACATGGTGCATTGGGATGAATGGTGTCTTTACCTGGGTGTATTTCTTGCTTCACACCTTGTTTTGTTGGTATAGACTCTGAATCCATTGCAATGTTGACCAGGATATAATACTTCCTGGATATGATTATGTATGAATAGGTGTACGAGATTATAGAGCCTTGGTATTTTGGTAAATTATCCTGGTGAAATATCCTGCCATAACAAATCAATATTAATAACTATTTTATTAGGACGGTACGATAAGGTTACGAAAAGGTTCTCGAGTTTGAGTGGGCGAAAAGAATGATTAACATTTTTTGTCTGTGCTTATTTTTTTTAAAATGGCACTAATTTCATAGTTGATTATATGAAGTACTAGAAGCTGGATGAAATCTGGATCTTCATGTCACATTTCCGTAAACGCTGTGCCATTTTATTGAAATAAAACCGGTATTCTATTTATGTGGATGAATTGAAACAGATGCATATGTAAAGGCAAGCCTGGATGACATTATTCAATTAAACTTCAATTCAATAACATGTGTTCGTAGTCCTGCTTTGTCTTACAAACAACTCCAATCACAGGAGTCACCGGGTAAATTTAGTTATAAACGTTTGATTAGAAGTTCGTGGAGGACAGAAACAGATGTAGGTCTAGCAAACACTTCTCCGAAAGAATTTTCCCACAGCTGTACACGTACTGCATGCAGTTTCTCATTGTGAAAGCTTGCACACATCATCTCCCCTAAATAAGAGGATGGAGTGTGTGACAGAGCACAGCCGCATGAGGGACTTTTTTTTGCTTATTCAGATGGGCTGAAGCCATTTTTGCTCATGATTCATAAACCAGTGTGTGCTTTTTCTAAGACTTTGTTCTGCTTTAATATGGGAAAGCAAAGCCTCCCATCGTTCATCCTTACTGAAAAGATATTCATCCTGAACCAGAATCATTTCAAAGCCTAATAGCAAAGTGACTTGAAGTATCTGGAAGTCATCTTCTGTCATTTATTAGGGAAAGGTGGAAAATCCATGCCTCTCACCACACCACCACACACCACCACACCACACCACACGAGAAACTGACATCATCTACTATGGCACCATGGGTGTGAGTGGAGCAAGATTGATGGTAATTCAAGTGGAGTACCCTAAATGAGACCTGTTAGGCAGTAACTATCACTAACCCTCTGGAAAGGAATGCCTTTTTACAGAGACCAATCTCTACAAGCCCGAGGGCTTATCCGAGAGCATGTGGGTGGAGAGATAAGAGAGAGGGACTGCGAGAGCGGGAAAGCAGAAGTGAGTCAAGGGGGAAGGGGTTAACTGTTGGGGCGTGAGACTTCAATTTAGTCGGGGG
>JAOUQX010000019.1:10052462-10065424 GCA_028566295.1 Liobagrus marginatus | reverse complement strand
GGGAAACCGCTTACAAAATAATTAAGATGCCTTAGAAGTTAGCAAGGAACTGCTCAGAAAGTTGTGACGTACAAAAAAGTAATTCAATTAAAATGATTCTTACCGCTCTGCAAAATCAGCTCAATTCCATTTCTAAAAACGTATACCCTTGGACAAAAAAAGATTTTAGTAGTTCTTACATTTTTTATTTTTTAAATAGATACGTGTTCTTAGCTCCTTAAACAGAAGACTGATAGTGAAGCATCACAAAATCTAAATGTTTTTATATAGAAAGGCTCCTGAGAAAGCCTACCAAAGAGGCTATATATTTATACATGGAAAAATGAGGTCATGCATAACGTCAAGACATTCCTAATTGTAAACATGTAAACAGCTTTGTAAAAATGTTATGCCATAGACAAAGGACAAAGACATTTTCAATACTTTATAAGTGTGTCTTTATACATGGCGAGTTTCAATTATAATCATGTCGCCTCAAAAGGCAGCCTCTTCCTGTGTTTATTTGTTCCAGATATCCATACCAACTACAACAAATATAGACAAAGCAGTGACTCTCGTCACGGCCCCTCCCCTTCTTTTTTCTCGCCAAGTAAAAAAAAAAAAAAAAGAAATTCCGATTTGGAGTGAGATTAAAAACAGCAAGTTTTTTATCCAAATCATGGGCACATTCCTTTATAATCTACATTTTTAAGCTTGCCTTTTTCAATAAATGTTGTTTGGCTTTCACACAAGAAAATAAACCTCAAAAGAAAGTTTCATCATTAAAGGAATCACTCGTTAATGTGGGTTTATGTGGCTCTGCACGGAATAAAGGGCGGGGGAGGATATGAAAGAAATAAGAGCATTTCCATAAACACAAGCCTCGCTCCGTTTAATGTAATTACCGATTTAATAGCATGATGCACTAAAAAGGGTAGTCGAGTGCGAACAAAGAGAAAGCTTGTCAGGATAAGAGTTGATTCATCAATCAAATGAAAGCTTTGTCATGGTGATTATAGGTATTTTAAGGGCCATTTTGCCCAAAGGGTGAGGACAAATGCTTGGACGTTATTGGGATAGAAAACAGACAGATAGTCCTGCAACGAAAGGCTGATTTCATTAAAGCCGTTTATAAATATACGTGGATCATTATACTTAAGATCATTTCCAGATGTAGAATACAAATGTAAAACAAAGTCTCTGAACCTACAGATTCATAAAACAATAAACCCCTCTTTGAACAGCCCAACGTATTTACACACAATGCATCAACACTGCCACTTCGGATTTCTACCCAGTTTCCTTTCACAGCCTCTATTCATCTGTAAGGTCACGCACACTGTGTGTATGCTGACTTACAGGAATGAGTGAAAATGTCACCTGCGAGTCGAGTGGGTGTGTGAACACTCCCGGGACATTTAGGTAGCTAAGGGCTTGTGACAGCAGCCAGGGTCATGGCCAGCCGCCCTTATATGAGGGAGGAAATCTCATGACCTCAGGGTCTAGGCTTTCCACTCAGCTAAGGAACAACAGCCAGGAATATGAGAGTAAATGTTTTTAAACTCATGGGCACATGCATTTCAGGCTGGACACCTAAAATAACACAGCAGCAATTTCTGGAAACATCTGCATCATGATGATTGAGAGTAAACGAGTGGTAGGAAATAGTGAGGAAATACAGATCGTAATTGATTTTCCCACAAAGTAGAAAAATGGTTTTATAGTAAGGCTTGCGGGATACATGTACTGTAATCTTGGCATATTCTGCTGGAAATAAAGCCAGACAGAAGAAAGAAACAGGGTCGGTGCATCTGGGTTGCCATGTTCTGTCAAGGGAACTGTCAGATTAAAAATGTATCATTTGTATAATTCCAAATTCCTCAGTATTATAGTCGACTTCTGATTTGATTCTTTTAGCAATTGTACACATACAAGTATAGTGTGTTTTAACTAGAATTTAATTAAATACTTTTGTTCTCATCTTAATTAAATAAAAACCAGAACTTTGACTAACATTACGGCGGTGCCTTTTCCATTCAATGCAAAGCAAATTCATGGTTGTTTGGGTAAATAATGTTACAGCTTTTGATCACATGCTGTGTCTTTGAGTGCAGTATAATTAACTCAATACAAATGAAGTGGTGAGTCGTTCAGGCTTTCCATGAAAAGGGTTTCTACCGCCGTGCATGAAAATGAATAGGTGATCAATAAAAACAAAAGAAACATCTATGTAATCAGTGTGACTAGACATACAATCCCTTAACAACACCAGTAATGGTGACAATGTGTCTGCACGTTAACAAAGCAATGTGCACCGCAAATGTTCAAAAATATGTACTTGTCCATCTTTTGTGCGCAACCAGTAGCTGCAGAGCAGTCTCGGTATGGCCTAACGCATGTCCTTACTGGTTAATGTGTAGATTATAGGATTAAGTAATGAGTTAATCATGGCAAGTCCATCTTTAACAGGAGCATTTACTGACTTCTTGATTTCAAAAGCTTTCACGTTACAGCTGATATACACTTTAGGGCTACAGTGATAAAAACTGCATGGGCTCTCGATAATTAAAGGGCAACAGTGAAACAATTGGGGTTTTCTCTGTAATTGAGACAGAAGTGGCAAGCTATTTTGTGTGTTAATTCAGGTAACATGCTGGGTGTGCACTCACACAAGGAGGGAAGGTATGACTGCATACTGTGAGTCAGTGGGTGGGCCGGGGGGTGGGGAGGGGACTGACAGGACTGAAAGGACGGAGCTCACTTTATGTGTGGCAGATTGAATGAACACCAGCTGAAAATCATGAGAATGTTCAGAGTGTTTAAAAAAAGTGCTACTCTTTGACAGGTGTTCAGCACACAGACGTCATGAGAGAGTGAGAGAAAATGCCATTTATGCAGAAGCATCATTTCACATGAAGAAGAATATTACTTATTCTTCTTATTCTTCATCTTCTGTAAAGCTGCTATGGGACAAGGTGTATTGTTTAAAGCACTTTATGAATAAAATTGAATTGAATTGAATATAGGGAAAAATATTCATTTTTTAAATGCCTGCAAATGTTTGGAATGCAGCGTCCGTGCTTTGCTCCAACAATTAAAAAAAAAAAAGCTGACGTGTATTCCTATTGTTCTATGGCTTCTGAAAAAAAACCCAGAAGGGTGGAGGTCAGTCTGAGTAAGAGGACAGCGTGTACCCTGTAGAGCAAGTGCATTGACCGGTGCAGCTCAGAATGACCTCATAGGTGTTTCTTGAGGAAATCCCTGTCCCTCCTGCTACAATGACAGAGGTTCCTGTTTAAAAAACCATCCACCAAGTAAACATAACCTCACATTCTACTTACGTAATTCCAATTTTTGCCATTACTTATGATAAACATTCATATATACACCCCAGGCTTGCATTACCCGTATCCCAAATCCCATATAATTACACTACAGTCAAGTTGTTTTGTTTGTGTGGCATTTAAAAAAAAAAAAAAAGTATTAGTGCAAGTCATAAGCTGCATCATTGATATCAAACTAAGGGGTCACAGAAATGTTTAATAGGGTTAAAGTGTGCTTTTCTCCCTAATGACTGATTTAACTAATTAACAAAAGGCAGATTTAGAGGTGGCCAAAGTCTGCAGTTCAGACTAAATCTAATCCGAAAGTCACAGAAACATATAAAGGCCACGAATCGGATCGTAATTACAACTGATATTTTTTTTTGATCTTTTACTTTTTACCAAAAAAAAGTTTTTTGTTTTTTTTTAACAATTGTGTGATTTGAGATGAAAGAAGGAAGGTGTAAAAATACTCAAAGAAAAACGTACACTATGTTGATCAGTCACTGTCTCAAGCCTTAACCCTAACCCTTTTTTTTTACACAACAAAACACTTTCGTCGACAGCTTTTAACAGAAGGCTCTGTGTATCTTTTTTTAATCAAACATTAGCAATGTTGTCAACTAATTTCCACACAGACGAGACCTTTGCTTTGTTGTTAATGCTTACCTAGAGGGCGGTTTATCCATTTTCACCTTGTTAAGTACATCAAGGAGAGAGAGAGAGAGAGAGAGAGAGAGAGAGAGA
Source organism: Liobagrus marginatus (assembly GCA_028566295.1). Classification (NCBI taxonomy): domain Eukaryota; kingdom Metazoa; phylum Chordata; class Actinopteri; order Siluriformes; family Amblycipitidae; genus Liobagrus; species Liobagrus marginatus. Next base: position 10,061,375 of record JAOUQX010000019.1, on the reverse strand, counting down.
GCACACGAGAGGAGCTCGCGCTAGGGGAAAGGAGGAGCAGTTCCTTTACGTCTACGTAAATCCTATTTAAAACGCAACTCCTTTCACTTCTTCAGGCTGCAGAGGCGCACATCTGCCTGCTGAAAATTACCGTGGTGCGTAGATTTCACATGCTTACATATACTTTATTTATACGTATACATGTTCTGTTCGTTTGGTAAGCGTTTTAATAGGAATTATAACAAATGCTTTAAGTTTGCTTTTACGAAATACGAAAGTCGAGTTTTATTTTTTTTTTAAACATGCTTTTAAAAACTCGGTAACTGTTACGAAATCTCTGTAACACTCAGGCTTTTCGTGAACATTTACTCAAGAAAACAATTGCGTGCTGTTTTTCTAGTCGTTTGAAAAAAAAAAGCGTGTTTTGTTTCGATTGTTACGGTTTGTCTAAAATCGAATATTTACTTATGCTAAGTGTAAATTTTTTTTGCTATAATTTTAAATAATTGTTGTGCACTTGAACATATACCTTATCGCCGCTGTCATTTGTTTTGACTGTGTGTAGAAGAGAGAGAGAGAGAGAGGGAGAGAGAGAGAGATAGAGGGAGAGAGAGAGAGAGAGAGAGAGGAAAAAGTGAGCCGTTACATTAAGTTCAATCCTGTACTGTATATAGACTCGTGGAAATGACATCGTCAGTGTTTCAAATGCCGTCTCATAAACAGCACTTTCTGATGAAGTCACCACACCGCCCCAACCACTTGATTCAACCGTGAGAACAGATTCGTAAACGGTTTTTTTTTTTTTATTGTTTTGCCTTAAGGCTTTCAAAGCGTTGAGATGTTGAACACACCCTCCTTCCGCCTAATCAAACGGATTTTCTGGTTTGTCCTGACTCCTGTCCTACAGCTTTACACGTCATTAATTTTTCTCTCCCAATACATTCTCTCTCCCAATCCTGTATTAATGTGAGAAATTTTTTTGACACAATTATTATCATCAAAGTAGCAATTGATGTTTATAATTTTGTCTTTTACCAGGACTGGTTTGTTCTTATACCGAACGAAATATAGAAAACAAAATAAGTGAAATGGTACATTCATTGTTTTTATTAAGCAGATATTGTATTATCATTTAGGGGTTGTCGATATTAAAAATATGATTTTATTTCCTTTAGGTGCTTCCAAGTATAAACTGCCTTCGGGACAAATGGATTTCTGACCGAATTGATTTTATGCAAGAGTCGAAGAATAAAGTTGCGCTTCCTGTGCAGATCTGACTGAACCACAGCACTGTTCGGGTTCCTTTTCATTTGTCATGGTGGAATCATGAACTCGCAAAGGACTATTTTGTGACAATCTAATTCTTATTAAGGAGTTTTCATGGAAACAATGGAGGCATCGCATGTTTCTTTTGTTGCTGCAGCTCCAACGGGTATCACGAAGACCCCTGATACATCATACATGGGCAGAATGTTTAAGGAGTACCAAAGCAATGAAGTCATCAGAGAACACTACAACTTCACAGGAAAGCTGACTGGGAACAAGTACACGGAAGGCATGAAACCTGTCGATATCATTTTCCTTATTATCTGTCTGCTAATTGTGCTGGAGAATGCAGTGGTTCTTGTAGCTATTTGGAGGAATAAAAAGTTCCACCTGCCCATGTACTACCTTCTGGGCAACCTGACTTTCTCAGATTTGTTGGCAGGATTTACCTACATGGTGAATATCATAACATCAGGGGCCAACACACTGAAAATGACACCTGTTCAGTGGTTCCTACGAGAAGGTGGTGTTTTCATAACATTAGCTGCCTCGATCATTAGCCTCTTGGCCATTGCTATTGAACGGCATGTTACTATGGTGCGGATGAAGCCATACCAGGGAGCCAAGCGTGGACGTATGTTTACTTTGATTGGCATAAGTTGGGTGCTTTCAATCATTCTGGGTCTGCTACCAATTATGGGATGGAACTGCATGGGCAACCTGGAGCAGTGCTCAACTGTCCTGTCGCTGTATTCCAGGAGCTTCATTCTCTTTTGCATTACAGTCTTTTCTGTTATATTACTGGCTATCGTGGTCCTCTATGTCCGTATCTTCCGTGTTGTAAAGTCTAACACACAGCGGCTGGCTGGTGCTCCACAGCGCAAAGGTTTCATGAGGAAGTCCCAGAAATACATGGCACTGTTAAAGACAGTCACTATAGTCCTGGGTGTTTTTATCGCCTGCTGGCTTCCACTCTTTTTTCTTCTTTTGCTGGACTTTTTTTGTCCAGCCAGAAGCTGCCCTGTACTCTTAAAGGCGGAGTACTTCTTGGGACTTGCCATGATTAACTCATTACTTAATCCTATAATCTACACATTAACCAGTAAGGACATGCTTAGGGCCATACTGAAACTGCTCTGCAGCTACTGCTTGCTCACAAAAGATGGACAAGTAAGGAAGTTTGGAATAACGTTCCTGGAGTACAGCACAAGTAAAACCGAGATGCCATCACACAGGCTAGAAGGCCTGGAAACGGTCTCCACAGGGAATTTTACACCATCTACTATCAAAGCTATTTTCCCTAAAATATCAAAGAGTGTAGTTATGGGACAATAATGTTAAGGATACGCCTTACTGTGGACTGCACTAATGAAGGATTTCTTGAGAGGATGATCCAATTGGTCAGAGTATACCACAAAGAGGTTCCTTTTTACAGAACTATTTACATACTCTGGTAATTATATATCAGGAAAACATTACAGACAGGTTACAATTAAGCAAAAAAAAGCATTACGAGTTTTATTATGGGCCTGAACTGATTTGTTTACTAATTTTCTGTGAGATGATCAAGTTGAAATTGAGGACTTGAGGAAACCGATGGAGAAAACCTGTGTTCTCTTTACGTCCACAGTATAATCTGAAGCAATGCGCACTTAAAAGCAAACAAAATGCAAGCATGACATGGTGTTAAATATGACAATATCTAAGATTTTGGGGTTGTCCATGAGTGCTGATGGTGTTACATTAGATATGTCAATGTGTGTCCTGACATGACGTTGTTCTGTGTACAGTGAGATCTGCTGCAGGATGAAAGTTTCATAACAGTGTGGACAGAGACCAAACCATACTGAAGATCTGTTAATGATCTCCACATCAGCCTTAATTTTAAAGAGTTGTTAAAACTGTTATTTCCCACAAGTTTTGTTCAATCTGTCCATTCCTAGTTTAACTCCAATGATACATACACACTTGAAACATTTTTGTAGCAGTTAAACAGGAAACGAAACAACCTGTATGGGATGATACTATGTTTTATAGCGGATTTTTAAAATGACGAGTCCAGTGTTAATGTAGCTGTATGTGCATATGTGTATAAAATATATTTATATCTTGTGAATAAATTAAAGTGATATTATATTTTTTAATGGTTGGAGTTTTTGCTAAATTATAATACTCATGTATATACAGTATATACCTTTTTTTTTTTAAAGATAAAAAGTCTTTATATTAAATCCTGTTGCCCCGTGTTAGGGTCCTTCCCACTTTTTTCCACTTATGGTATAGAATTCAGTTGCATGCTAGATTATGTTTGCTTCACTGACCCAATACTTCTGATAGAAAACCAGCTGTTCTTAATGTCACATGATCTACAGACTTACAGGAACAATCATCAAACTAACATTAAATCAGGGTACTATGCAAGCGAGAAAAAGGATTTATTAATATTTCTATTGATCGTTAATTAGCCATGTTTTAAAATTCGGCAAATTTTAAAATGTGTGTATTAAATATCTTTGTAAACAAAATGTCTTAGTCAAAAGATGGAATTTAGATTAGTTCACGTTTACAAAATTAACAATTTTTTTGTCATCAGTTGGCTTTAAATTAACTTTGCTATAAATAAGATTTTTTGCATAAACTTGCTTTCCAATGCCTTCTTCAGAATGTCACAAAGCTGCAGCACTGTCAACGTGGTATTACCTCAATGCAAGACATGTACCAACACTACCACTGGCTTGGCAGGAAGTCTCAAAACAAGGTCACTGACTCGTGCCAGGCTAGAAGCTGCCTAAAGCGTAAATGTATACTCACTCACCCACCTCACCACAGAAACTGTGCCTCTGCACCCTGACTCATTTGATGAAGTGGCAATGAGTAACAAACAAGCTTTGAATAGTCACGCAATAATAATTTATACGAGCGTGGGAAATTGATAACCTTTTACATGATTTAAATATTACATTGAATTAAAAATTGATTCTATTGAGAAAAAAAAGTGCAAGACATTAAACTGGATTAAAAAACAAAAACAAAGCAAAGACGTGTGTCTAAGAGTTGAACACTAGCACCGCAGAGAAAATTCCATTAACAGGAGCAGAATTTAAGTGAGAAACCAGAACACTGTAGGAGGGCAATATGAGAACTTCTACCCAAACGGTACTCAATTTGAGTGTTAAATACGTCTGTCTCGCTCGCGTGAGGCAGAGCCAAACGACTTATTCAGTTACCGAACACGCATTCAGCACTACTGCCATGTTTGGGTAATAGAAAGCAAAACAATAAAGCATCCACACATGGTACAGACCATGAACGTGCTACAGGATGTCCAAAACGTTAGGCACCAACAAGTATAAAACGACTTTTCGAATTTATGTTTTGTTTTGTTTATTAATTTCAACATATAAATGTTTATACTTACACAATAGATTTCGCACAATATGTTAGAGTTGAAATGTTTGCTTTCATATCTCCATTTTTTCCCCTGACATTTCAGACACCCTTTACTTAAGCTTTATATATTAGTCACGTACACTGAAGTACATCAAATAAACAGCAACTGCATCTTACATGGCATTTGATTTTACAGACCACACCTGTTGAACACATTGTAGGTACTGATTAGTTTGTCTAGTCAGTGGGTTATTCATCCTTTAACATTTTCCGGAGTGTATTTCTTCCTCACAAACAGAAGATTTAAAGCTGACAGTCATACTGGTCCAGTGAAAAATCTCTGCACTACATTCATACCTTGTTGGGTCATCTTATCTTAACTCATGCCAATTTTGTTTTATTGAACTTCCAGAGAGAAAATAAAAGGCAAAACAAGTCTATTGCTGCTCTAATGAAAGTAATAACATGAACAGACTTGTCTCATGGGTATTGTGCATCATCCACAGTAATGCTGCTTTAATAATAATAATAATAATAAGTACTTGGTAAATTGCTGTTGTGTAAGAATACATTTTTGATTGTGCTGTTATTAAAAAAGATTTTTTTGTGATAAAACATCCTAGAACATCATGCACTGCCATTTTACTAATTAGTTAGCCGACATTAAAATTCTGTAACCCTCCGGACTTTTAAATATACAGCCGTTTAAAAAAATTTAAAAGATGAAACTACAAGGTGGCACTAACATGTGTTTTGCTGTCTAAATAAAAAGTAATAAAAAAACAGTGTAAGATATATAATAAATAGGTAACTGTTGTGTTGAACAGGTTATATTACCTTGCCAAAAAACTATCTATAGAAAGTGATACATACTGTCCAACAATAGTAGGCATGTTGTAATTAGCTTCAGTTTATTCTGTAAAACTTATTTAATAATACAAACAATAGATATGAAAAAGGACAAGGGAAGATCAATATAAACTCCAACATGGTCCAAACAGAATTCTACCAGTCTGTGCTGATGAGACTCCAGAGCTCATCCGAAACCTGACAAGGGGAGCAAGTCGATGTGTCTATGTTGATGGGAGTTGCCAGGTCGGGACCATAGTGAACTGAGGATGAAAAAAGAAAACATTACAACATTGTAATGTACAAACATCGAAACTATCAAGGAATAGAAGAGGTCAAGATGCGCTGGTATTATGAAATCATGAGCAACAATCTGTAACGTGATTGCAAAGTTATTGTCATTACCCTGACTAAATATATTGTCAAAAAGGTGATGTAGCACCTTTATACCCCTGCAGTATGCCAATAATACAAGTTTTTTATATTAATGAATTATTACACAAAAACATGTATTGCTTCATTTAGTGTTTAGTGTCCAGAAAAAAACAAAAGGGTTACTTAAATCTTCTTCATTCCTGTTCCTGCTTGTGTTAAAGCAGCTATAAACAACAGTCCCCTCACCAGGTTGCCCTTTTACACTTTAAATAAATCAGACAGAAAACGTGTGTCATGTTACTAAGAACATGCGAAGTACAGTGTACTCTAAACGGAGGACTTTCCTGTAACTGAAACTTTACTGACTAATACAAAGCACCAAATTAGAAATAATTATTTTTCATCAATTATGAATATTATTTTATAATTATTACTCGAGGTGCTCTCAAGCAGTGGTTCTCGACCTTTTCCAACTCAAATATCCGTTTCCGTGTCCCATTGCAAAATAATCCACCATACAAGTCCCTGTACATTTATAAATGAGCTGTTACTACATAAACAACGCATCAGAAGGAAACACATTAATATAAAATTTGGTTTGGATAAACTGTAAGACAAATTCACAATTGTTTATAGAATAGCTAAAGAAATCCACAGAACTGAGGTATGAGTTTTAGTATGGTCATGGGGATATTTATGAGTACATAACTACATTTAGAAAAAAATCCAAATCTAGTGTACATTAGATATTTGCACAAGCTTTGCAAGAAACTCCACACTTGTCTAATGACTCTGAGGAACCAATAATAACATTTCTGGACTAGTACGGTAGTCACAGGCAGCGTAGCCTAACAATTTATCTGGATTCACAGCGCCATCTACTGAAAGAGTTGAATGAAAAACAAAAAGAGAATGAAAACTAATGTCCATGTTAGGAATGTGGCTGGAAAAATTTTGTAAACGCAAATTTGAACTATTCTCAACTTATAACAAATCACCTTCAGTCACCAACGATAGTACCCAACAATTGAAATGGTTTGAAGCCAACTGCCTTCATAATTGGTGTATTTACATCAAAATATGTGGAAGACAATTACAGCATTCTGGTATCTCTACAGCTGATGCCACATAGCACTTATTGTTTAACTCGAGGTGCTCTCAAGCAGTGGTTCTCAACCTTTTCCAACTCAAATATCCGTTTCCGTGTCCCATTGCAAAATAATTCACTCAGAATCTAGAATTTTTACATATACCGTATTAACAAAATTATTTATTTTAATAGTAATTGGCAGCCCATCTGTTGAAAACCACTGCGCTTGAGAAAATGTAAGCTAACCGCTCTTTTTAGATGGATTTATTTAGCAGTAGAGACCTCTTTCATGCTACATTGTTAGATTGTGAGCATGAGCCTCTTCTACAAGGAGTTACCTTCATATTCACTACAATAAGCTTCATCTGGAGATCTAATTTCTCCATACATAACGCAGTGGTAGCGCAACCGTTAATGCGTTATTGGTCAGAAAATCAGGGGTTCAAGCCCCCAGCACCACCAAACTGCCACAGTTTGGCACATTGTTGAACCTTCTCTGCTGCATCATTGCTGACCTTGGGCTTCCTAACAATTGACCATGCAAGGAAAAGACTTTCACTGTCTAATGTATTTGTCTCAAATAAAATAGTAGGTGGAGTTGCTTACCTCCACGTAATATGTGAGGCTCTGTAAACAGCTCTAGTTTCATTCGGGTCACCTTACAGTAGAGCTGTGATAAATAGCTGAAACATATACTCAAAATGGTTAGTGCATTCATATTGGACATAATATCGCAGTGTTTACATCAGCACCTTTAATACAGCTACTGATATGGCATTTGACGGACCCTTTAATCTGTGACGGCTCTATTAGTAAATATATAGACCCTGTTCCTGGTTCACCAAATCAGGGATTAAGAGTACTATCAGTCTAAAAAACTCTGTACGAAACACATATGCAACACAATAACTAAATTGAATAAATAAGGTGTATTAAGTATAAGTATTCTGTAATTTGAAGCCTGCCTGTTATTTGACTGTTCAGACAACTAGGCAAAGTTCCACTGCTTAGGTGCCAGAGAGAAAGAGGCCTCTTTTAAGTCAGATGTGGATTACTACAGGAAACCAGTGGAGGGAGCGTAGCAGTCGGGTGGTGTCAGAGAACTTAGGGTTGAAAACAACCTATGCACTTTTAATGCATTTAGTCCAAACTCACTGGTTAACGTTTCTTTTTTTGAACGTTATTTACTACCATGATTAACTTGTCAACATATGAGTATGTTTTATTAGAATTTTAAATGACTAACATAAACCTCAATACTGTGGCAGCTAAAATTATAACTGACAGTGCATCAGTTTGTTGGAGCCCATCAGCCCGGTTTGCTTACATGGCCGAGGGAATTACTTCAGTTGTGTCATCATCAACTTCCTGCTGCAGAGCCTGAATTTCTCTCTCATTGTCTTTGAGTCTCTCCAGTTCTCTCTGTAGAAATCTGATGCATGAAGTCAAAGAAACAAAACAAAACAAAAGCTAAGAGGGAGAAGTCTTCTAAGATATGTTAGGAATGCAACACTGCTTTATCGTAGATTAACGACGGCCAACATACTACAGGTGATTATTCTCCTATACAGTAGACCCATTTCCTGAAATATTTTATTCCTTTTATAACATCAATTTGCTAACATTTACAAGAACGTCATGCCATCTTTGCATTTATTGTTATAATTTGTCAAAAAAATTAATCAACACTAATAAAATATGAGGAGCAGCACAGTGGCTGAGTGGTTAGCACTCCTGTTTCACAGCAAGGTCATGGGTTCGATTCCCACCCAGGGTCTTTCTGTGTGGAGTTGTGCGTGCATGTTCGCCATGTGCTTGTGCGGGTTTAGCCAGGGTACACCGGTTTCCTCCCGCCTCCAAACACATGCAATTGGGCACAGGTGTAAGGGCTACTCTAAATTGTCCATAGGAGTGAATGTGTGTGTGAATGGTTGTCTGTCTCCAAGTGTTAGCCCTGCGATTAA
>JAOUQX010000019.1:9912360-9923893 GCA_028566295.1 Liobagrus marginatus | reverse complement strand
TGTATTTAAAAATAACGAATATTGTATAAAAACACAATACTGAACAATAGAATGTAATGCAATAAACTTGCTTTATTTAGCTTCTCCATATTTTATTAAGCTTTCTCACATGCGCTACACACACGCGCGCGCTCAACCTAAAGTTACCCTCTCAACAGAAAACATCCAACATACAATCACCATTACAATCAATGAACCGCGTCCGGCTTAACACAACCCACTCTATTTAACCCCCATCTAATCAGCTCTTAAACTAAGATCAGGCGTGTGTGTGTGATTAAGTGTCTGTGAACAGGAGCATGTGTGGTTGAGCACACGAGTGCGCGCATGAGAGAGAGAGTGAGTGAGTGAGTGTGCGCGCGCGTGTGTGTGGTGGAAACCAAAAACCCTGTGACATGCGCAGTCTTGAAGCGTCCTCAGCCGTTAAAGTTTTTTTTTCTTTTTTTAAAAGTTCAACGTTACGAGTGAGACACGTGCTGCACGGATGCGTTCGTTGTGACGTTTGCTCCGCCCACAGAAGCCGGCTCGTAACACAAAGTTTAGCTCGCAGCTAAAAGCCAAAAATCGGCCGAGAGGCGACTCGTATCTCAAAAAACTCGTCAGTTGGGTCACTCGTAAGTCGAGGCCTCACTGTACTTTGAAAAATCCAGCATTTAGCTAATCCTCCTGAGACTAAATAGGAGTCAAAACAATCAAAATACACAAGACTTAAATCCAAATTTGCACAAGTATCACTTGTGTAAACCAGGATGGTTGAACTACAATTTTTTCTTGAAATGCTGGGACTTGAAATCTTAGGTATCCAATAATTTACATCATGTAGTTCACCACAAGCCATTGTATGTACAAAAGACTTGTCTATAATCTGCATAATGATTTGTGTTTTGTCTTTTCTGTAGATAACTAAGTTCTTGAATAGCAAGGTGGGAAAGTATCTGAGTGACCACTCCTTTATCACACTGTTGCTGCTGGTATTTGGTCTAACAGCCTCTGTACCTATCGGAGTTTTCCTGGCATTTGCCGCTGTGACGATCATCACTGTTACTGCATATTGCATCTTTGTTGAAAGTAAGGAGCGCAGCCATTAGTACAAATGAACCAGTTCATAGCATGTTGCTTTAGTGAATCAGTTCTCAATTACTGCTCACACAAGGCCGTACTATATTTCCTTAAGTTTTCCTTCTGACTATTGGAGGAGTCATTTTGCTCTGTGTGCTCTGCTGTGTTGCTGCGGTGGCATTTTGGATTTCCTGTGTGATAAGCAGCCTGTGCATTATTGGGTCACATGTCTTCAATTACCCTAAATTACCCAGGTACCTTACCTCCCCAGAATTTCTTCACATTTTTACACCAATGCTCCCGTGTTATATTTACCTTATGCTTTTCACCCAATAGTGTAGCTAACACTACGATCTCTGCAGACGGCAAGAAGATGGGAAAAGACATGAACAACTAATGCAATCTACACTTGTATGTTGCAAACCCCCTTTCATGTCCACATCTATTGGCCAGACAGAATGTAACACCAGAAAGGTTCAAAATATTTGTTACTTTTTAACAATTTTTAAGCAGTGGTTATATATATTTTTGATATCTGAAACAGCACGTGCCATTACGTTTTCTACTTTAATATATAGTAGCTATAATATCAAATATATTCATGGACATAGAGGCAATATTGGCGCTCCTTGAGGTTGTGGGGTTTAAATCCACCATGTTTCTGTGCATGAAGTTTGTGCTTTTCTCGTGCTTCTCCAACAATGCTGTGGCATCGTTTTTTGTCCAGTGTGTGTGCATGTAATTGTGCCTTGCAGCATAGGGGTGTCCCTATCTTAATTTCCCTTGCTCCAGGTTCGCTGTGCCAATAGTTACAATGTTATAGTTACATATTTGTGTTTCAATTGACTAAGATAAGCATGCTTTATTCCAGGTCAGCTAGTATTTCAGAGCCCCAAGACTACTATTGACTACTACTACTTAGTACCAATTATTTTAAGAGCTAATACACTTGTGGGTCAAGGTCAGAATTTATTTTTGGTTTTTAGTGTCTTCTTGGTTTTTAATTCTGTTTACTGTATGCCTATATTATTTTATTGTACTGTAAAGAAAGTATGAACAGCATATCTTTAAATGCATACTACATTTGTCACACTTCAAATGAATTAGCATAACCTTTCTTTTAAGATACCAAAAAGGGACTGTAGGGGAATAAAAACCTGTTTATTAATGAACTGTTAAACATAATGTGTATGTGTTTTGTTAAAATAGCTCAAAGCCCCAATGCATCTTTTTTCCAAGTCAAAACAAAAAGAGAGGTGGGGGGAAATCCATGGCCTGTAAAACATTTTATTGGAAGTGAGAACATAAAAACTCAATAAAATCCCTAGCAGAATGACTCATGGGGGACACCAAGCATACGGAACATATAACTGAATGTGCAAAATGAACACAAGCCTATGAAATATACACACACTCCAGGACTCATTTGCTAAAAAGCACAACATGTCCAATCCTATTGAAACCGTTGATAAACGACTGCATCTAAATTAAAATACTTCAAGCTCAGGATAGTACTATTATTACGATCGTGTCTTTTGTTATTGACGTACCTCTCTGTTGAATGACTACAGCCTGAACAGGAATATAAAAGCTGCAGTAATTTGTAACATAAGGAATTCAGCTTATTAGTGCAGAATGATTTGGCAGTACAAAATACAAATTTCATCCTAAATTCATTTAAACATAGCATCTTATATACTGTCTGTAACCGTTCAAACGAATACAAGGCAGTTGTTGGGAGTCTAAAGCAATTTTGTGTTTTAGATGGTGTAATATAATTCTGTGGATAGGAATTTGTGTGTTGCTCATGTCGAAGAAACATTACCTGATCTAACACTCCTAGAAACATTGAGAAACAAATAAATTTTCAAAGTACATGGAGTTAAAGGGTGTGTTTAATCTGGCCAATGTTTAACATGAAAGTTTTAACTTGAACAACTCACATAGAAAAGGTTTTTTTTTTGTTTTTGTTTTTTTTGAATATTTAACAGCACTAAAAAGGTATTGCAAGATGCTGAAAACAAAACATTTCAATGCCAGATCCAGGAGAAGTCTTCATTGCAGTCATTGTGCTGTTTTTTTTTTTCATCCGGGTGACATTTCAAACAGCAACAGTTTTACATGCGCTTTGTCTTCGGCCTCTTGCTGTGGCTTTGATGGCCCGTGCCCCCCATATGAGTCTGAATGGTGACACAGGTCTTCTGTTCTTTGGCACTTAAGCTGGCAAGCTTAGCTTCTTTCCTTTCAGCACTGCATGGACCAAAGACAAAATGTCAGAACAGGTTCTTACTCATCACTTTGTTCTTACTCAAACACTACCAGCATGGCTCAAGAGACTGACATTTGTTTCTAAGTGACTCGACTATCTGAATAGAAGCCGTTCTCAATTCCATTCCTGGGAGTCTGCCCTGCTTAAGCAAAGCGATAAGCTAATCATCAAACCCAGGGTTGGGTATGGTGGGAGAAAACGTTGCAGGACACTAGCTCCCCAGAAGTAGAGTTTTGAACTTGAGGACCAATTACTTTGCGATTTTTTTTCCTGGACCTCACCTTTTGTGACATACAGGTAGAAGAAGTCACAATACAAGATGGTCTGGACCACTCCTGCCACAATAGCGATCATGTCGAAGAAGCCTTCAAAGTAGAACCTCCAGATCCAGTTGAATAGATAGAGGGCACGGTAGACACCCAAACAGAACAGATAATGGGTGGTGATGGTCTCAGCCTCTCCGGTCTTACTGATCAGGAAGAGCTGAGGCAGGATGGCCACTGACTCCAGGTAGATGGAGAACGTCCACAGGATCTGAATTCAGAACATAAAAGCACCTTTTTAGTTTTAAGTAAGTATGCAAACTCACTGAATGGCAGATCAACATGTACACAGAAACATACCTCCAATGGAGAGAAATCATGGTTGACCAAAAAGGACAGGCCTCCCACTGGAACTACTAAAAACTCCACTCTAAATGTGTCATGGTTTCCATCATAAGTAGCCTTGAATTTCGCATAGATTAGGTACACGGTGGCATAGGCACAGCCGATGTAGATGATCTGGGTAAAGCAATAAGAGAAGTGTTATGGTGAATGTAAATGCTATACCGCATCACAGAGCAATGAGAAATTACCTACCTTCATGGATGTGTTGTAGAGAGAAATAAAGGAGGTGAGCAGATCCAGGTAACGTGTAGTGAAAACCAAAGCAAACAGTATCTGGCTTTTCCCAGAGATTCCTGGAAACAGCAAACAATTAGTCAACACGTGCATGGACAGGGAATGTATGATAAGCACCCAAATACTCAAGGCATGGCACAAGGCACACGAATCAGCTTTGCTGACTAGGACATGGCATTCTGGAGCATGGAAGTGCAGTGTTATGAAGCCTATAAGGTCCTGCCACGTCACAAGAACTCTAATTATAGCATTTATGCTGCAAAAGACATTTTATTATAACGCTCACTTCCACACTGTTCTGCGCCGATCTCTCGGAATCAGCAGTGCAAGCTTAAAACTCGAGTAGTTTGCATGTCTTAATCACAGTTATTGTGTGATGCGGCCAACAAATAGTGACTAAAAAGTCGTGGGTCCTTTAATATAGCAGATAAACGGTCATGCGCAGATTTAGTTATCATGCATTAAACGGTAACTTAACTAATTGTGAGAATATAAATAAATTTCAACATTAGCTAACCCTAACCTTAGCAATTTACCATACAAAGTTCAAAGTTTATTGGTCACGTACATTATACGTGGTACAACATACAGTGAAATGCTTTGGCGACTACACTTGTACACATTAAGCTAACATATTTTTTGGGCTAGTCAGGACCGTATTCGTTGCTATTTTACAGTTACATTTCTCTATTAATCTAGACTATTTTATACATGCTAACATCGAGCTAGTTATGCAAAAACATCTAAGCGTTAGCTAGCAGCTAGAAGTATTAGCTACTAGCTCACACGCTCACGTTCTCTGGTAATGCTCCCGAAATGATACATCTGAAAGCAAGAAGTAGCCAACAAAACATACATGGCGCCTTAGTTAACAACAAGAATCACAACACTTAATTCAATAAAATTGTGGCCCGTTCAAACTGTTGTCTAGATTAGCTTGCTAACACTCAATTAGCCAAGACATTGAGCATTTACGTTGCCGTTTGACTGCAAAAAGCAAATTCATCTACAAATATACACAAGATAAACTTAAGCGTTGTATAAACTTAAAATCACAAATATCTCCCTTGTATCCAGTGGGCTTACCTGCGCAGGAGCGGGTTTTCCAGATTTTAAGCAGCAGAATGATGATTGCCGCTAAGTGAGACAGATCTCCAGTCAGCCTAAAGACGTTCATTGTGGTTTTAGAATTTTAGCTACGTAAGCGCAAATCAAAACGACGCTTTATCTGCTAATACAAATAGGAGACGGCTGAAATGTGCTTGAACCGTTTTCCAACACTTTTCCAGGACATTCCTCCGAGAAATATGGCGAACACGGGGCGACGTGGCCGGTGGACGTGGCCAAGCGTTAAATTACAATGCAAGCCGGGAAAAGTAGTTGAAGAGGGAGCGCGAGCCTGGCCACGCCCACAAGGGGTGCTTTTAGGGTGTGAGGGTTTTGTGTTAAGAAGGGAGAGGAGCGCCATGACAAACTCCTCCTTGTCCTGCTTTCTTTATACAGTGTTCTTGGTTATTTTTTTATTTAAATAGAGTAAGCATGCGACGTAATGTGTAATACCTAGACAATGCATTAACTATCTGAAGTCTCAAAGTTTCACTCATGTTATTGATCATTTTTGGACTCGTAAACTTTGGGCCTCTGATTCCTTCACTCATGCCGATTCAAATGTGCGTGCTATAAATCGTTATGCTATTTTTGTGTAATTTTTTATATCTTGTGACCACTAGGTGGTACTGGCCCCAAACTTTTCAGGTTGCCTCGGAATGTGGCAGTGAGGAAGCATACCAAGTTCCACAATGATATGCAATTGCGTTTTGTTAAATACTGCATTTTAAGTCACTATTTAAAATGGGCTATACCCATAATAGTTAACCATAGATTATCATATCACATTTGACTTGATATGCCTTGAGGAATCTAAAGAGACCACACTTATGATATTATACCAAAGTATTCAAAAGTTATAACAAAAATATTTCAGTTTTTATATCTCTTAACCATCATGTGTTGCTATCACAAAACTGTCCATGCACCCTCAGGTCATGATCACAGCTACCAAGTTTCATTTGAGTACACCAAAGCATGGCCAAGATCGTCGTACACGTGGTATACAAGAGCGGTAAGAGCCATCAACAAGATTTTAATACGTTTTTGTCAGGGTTATCTCTAGATGCTATCTACCAACCTAACTTATGGCATGAGGCAGGGTATACCCTGGACAATAGCCAGTTAATTGCAGGGCTAACACTTAGAGACAGACAACCGTTCGCACTCACACTCACATTCACTCCTATGGACAATTTAGAGTAGCCTAAAGTAGTTGAAGGTTGGAGGAAGACGGATTACCCACGCATTACTATTACTGCTTGATTAATATTACTATTACTGCTTTACTATTATTATTATTAATAATAATTATTATTATGAATTAATTATTAATAATTACTATTTTAATTGTACTTTTTCTTATTATTTTGTTCTTCCTCTAACATGGGATTCTATTGGAGCCTATAGAACCATGCACTCAAAAAATCTGAAAATAGGATATGATATAATACCGATTTTGAAGTTTCTAGGACCTACAAGTCAAAAGTTATTTTCTAAAAAATATTGGAAATTTTAGGAACGGCATACGTTACTATGGCATACGTCACTATTAAGCTCCACTATGCCGTTGCAGCGTCACCACGGCAACGTAATCCAGTTCGATAAAGAAATAAATGCGCGTAGCTTCAGTTGCCTTACTAATACGTTCTGAATTAATTCCATAATTCCGTGTATAAATGTCGCTGATATCACGTTAGCTGTCAGATTGAAGTCAAAACGCTGCTATGTTTTTGCCCTACGGCAGATTACACATGGATACCCGAGATGGACATTTTAAAACGCTTAACGTGAAAAACACTTAACCTGGTATAAAGTATCTATACACTGTTTAATTCTATATTTTATTAATTGTATATTGTATTATTAGTGGTCAAGCCCCGCAGGGGTTATGCTATGACAATAAAAATAAGGAGGATTAGGCTTTTAAACTATGCCTCCCCAGGAGGGCCACTGCACGTCAGGTGCCTCCTGCGCGTTTGTCCAACCCCCCTGCCACGGTTCGGAATCCTACCAGAGCAGGAAGAGGCCCCGCCACAAAACACGGCAGAATAACCCACCCCCCGCCAGGCTTTGGGTTAAAACTGTGCCCACTGTGGCGGCGGCTTCCGAGTTGAAGCGCAAGTAGCCAGCCTGACGCTCTACTGTTCCAAGCTCAGAATCTGTGTTCTCGGGACGGCTGCACCGTTCGCGTGGCTGCCCAGCCCAAACATTCGATGGCCGTTTTGTTTTCGCCCCCCCCATGTTCTGGGGGTCTGTTGTGTGAGTTGCGAGGCGGCTTGGCAGACTGTAGCAGCCCCCCAGTGGGTGATGCGTACCATAACCAGGGGTTACTGTAGGAGCTCGCTTACTCCGAATGGCTGTCTTTGGATGGTGAGCCGTGATCCGAGCAGCGCACAAGATCCAAAAGCAGGCTTTGAAAACATAGTCTCTTTATTAGCGTGCACAAACTCAGCAAAACTCTCTACAGAAACATTTACATGAAACACAACAATGAAACGTGCCCATCTTAACCCAACCCACTCTATTTAAACTCAAAATAATCAGGTGACAAACTAAGCTCAGGTGCGTGTGATTTAAATGAATGAACGTGTGCGTGCGCGTGCATGTGACGGTGAGGACAGAAAACGTGAAAGCACACACACGGTCTTATAGCGCCCTCAGGCGGGTGACAAGGCCACAGTCCCATGACCTTACAGTTACAGACTGCAATTTGAAACCTTCGGGTTTAAACGGCTTGCTTGCTTCACATATAGTGCTTCACATATAGTACATATGTTTGCTTCAGTTAAAGGGAGCGATTCAGGTGGTGCCCCCCCACCGGATGAATCATGGATTTTATTCCCGTTATTTCCTGGTTTCAAAGAAAGACGGCAATCTCCGTCCCATTTTGGACCTCAGAATGCTGAACAGAAATGCAGGTCATGTTGCGAAAAGTCGTAACGACAGAAGCATCCTTGAAAGGCTGGGATGCCACCTAGGAGGGGAGAATGGTGAACGGTCTGTGGCTGTGAGCGTACTGCACTCAGCACACATAAATTACTTGGAGCTCATCACAATACTGAAGGCTCTGATATACTTTCGCCCTAGCCTACAGGGACATCATGTGCGCGTACGCTGCGACAATATCCCAGCGGTAGCATATATTAATCGCCAGGGCGGTCTGCTCTTGTCGAACCTCCACGCGCTAGCGCAGGAGCTTTTAGTGTGGAGCAGTCGTTTTCCGTCGTTGCGCGCGACTCATGTTCCAGGCATCCTGAACAGAGACGCGGAGCTATCGAGGGGGAACCCACTCTACAGAGATTGGCGCCTCCACCCCCAGATAGTGAGCTCGTTATGGATGAGATTCAGACGGGCAACCGTAGATCTACAGTATTTGCCTCGCGTGAAAACAGCCACTGTCCTATGTTCTTCTCGCTAAAGGACATGGACGCAGCCTGCGGGGTGGATGCACTGGCACACCCGTGGCCCGAAGTGCTGCTTTACGCCTTTAATCCGTTCCTGATAGCGCCCACACTAGCCAGGGTTAGGGTTAGCCTGTCGCTCATTCTGATAGCCCCCAGGTGGGCCAAGGCGGCGTGGCTGGCGGAGATTATCCCTCTGTTATATTCCCCGCCGTGGTGCCTCCCCAAACGCACAGACCTGTTATCACAGGCGAACGGGATTTATCACCAGCATCCGGACAGGATGGCACTCTGGGTCCGGCCTGTGAGAGGGCAAACTTGAACGCTCTAGGGCTCTCGGCTTGTGTGGTGGCTACCATACAGAATGACAGGGCTGTGGCTGCGCGGTCTTTATATGGCTTTAAGTGGCGCGTGTTTGATGGGTGGTGTGATGGGCGGGGGCTCACCAGTGTTTTTCTGCTTTCACATCGGAGGTGCTGGAGCTCTCCGCTTTTCACCCTCCGCCTTTTTCCTCCACGGAGGATGAGAGGTTGCACACGCTGTGTCCGGTTCGTGCGTTACGGACGTATATAACCAGGACCAGTGTTTTTCGGAAGCGTGACCAGATTTTCATTTCCTGGGTGCCTCCACACAAGGGGAACCCCATATCCAAGCAACACCTCTCACGCTGGCTCGGCGAAGCTATTGCTTTGGCATATGAGGTGAAAGCTGTGCGACCCCCAGGGAACATCAGGGCTCATTCCATTAGGGGCTTGGCCACCTCTTTGGCATTGTTCAGGGGTGTGTCTCTGCGGGACATCTGTGCTACTGCCAGCTGGGCTTCGCCTCATACATTTATGCGCTACTACCAACTGGATGTCACCAAGCCCCATCTTGGGGGTGGGGTCTTCCTAAACCCGGGCATATGTTTTTGTGTGCACATGTGTGCTTCTAGGCGCGTATTGCAAATTATTGCATATTTTGGGCCTGCGTTGTGCTAGAATCTTTGACTTGTGTGGGCCTCACACAGGTTTCATGCCTTGCCTGCGCATTATGTTCTGGAGAATAGGGACATGTGCAGGCATTTTATGCTCTCAGGTAAAGGGGCGTGGCATTACCTGGGATAGGCTGTGCCCGTCTGTCTGTCTAGCCAGACTTGGTGCAATTGGATGCTTCTACAGAGGTCAGGTGCTTCCCATAGGTGGATCTCTCCACTCGATGTTTCAGAGAACCAGGGTTACAACAGTAACCTATTGTTT
This sequence comes from Liobagrus marginatus, assembly GCA_028566295.1. NCBI lineage: Eukaryota > Metazoa > Chordata > Actinopteri > Siluriformes > Amblycipitidae > Liobagrus > Liobagrus marginatus. Next base: position 9,913,914 of record JAOUQX010000019.1, on the reverse strand, counting down.
CTAGCTGTGTATTATATAAATCTTTTATTACTAAAAAGGCTACAAATTGGGCTTGACCCCGATAATTGCTGCTTGCAGCTATATTTAATATTATTATTATGTTATATACTATTAGTTATGCAGTTCAAAACATACATTTTGGCCCAAAAATATCATAACATTCTGAATGTTCATGTTTAGTAAAGGGTTACTCAGCACAGTCATATGAAGTAAATTCAAATGTTACACTGTTGGAGAGGAAGGAAGGGCCTGGGAGAAACCACTTTACACCACTTCTCTCTTTGATCAAACTTTTAGTTTGTCAGCAACTATCAAGCAGCTCTGTTTGTCCAGATTACGCAGACAGATCTTAACAAGATACATCTCAATCATCATGAAGCGGGTCCTTTTTGTCTTTGTTTACATCATACTCATTTTCATCTTTACTCCAGGTAAAAAGTTGAAATCTATACATTCATGTTTTGGGATTTTGGTGTTAGTAGTGGAGAATTCAGTACAGATTTTTTTAAGTAAGTGTAGAAAAACATGAAAGTTTACGGAAAACTCTGTTAGTTCTGACTAAAACTAAAACGCTTTGTTCTGTAATTAATAATGTGTAAATCATTCACAAATTGGATTATATTACAGTATAATACAAAGAATGTTATAAGACCGTCAGGGACATTATGCCGACACTTAGTTATGTTGGTTTATTATATATAAACCTGAAAGTGACAAATTAAACTTAATAATTAAAAAAAAACATATAATGCTGAAACGTGTTGTTTAACCAACTGAAATGGAAATCTGACCATAAAGCAACTCTCACCCATAAATAAGTTTAGCGTTTTAGATTTGTTGCATGCTTAGTGATTCTTTGTTGTTTCCTTATAACTCTAAGGTTCACTGATGGCTCAATGATTAAGGCTCTTGAATGTGTTAAGGCTCTGTTTTGTGTTATGCGACTCTCTGTTGTTCTGTTTTGTGTGACTCTGTGTTATGTGTAGCATCATGGTCCTGGAGAAACGGTGTTTTGTTCCATTGTGTATTGCAACAGCTGTATATGGTGTAATGACAATAAAGCTTCTTGAACTTGAACTGGAATACTAATCAAAAGACCTGTGCTTTAAATCCTCACTGTTGAGCCCTTGAGTAAGGCCCAGAACCCTCTCTGCTCCAGATGCATCATAACTCGGTTGATCCTGTGCTTTGAACCAACTTTTTAACAAGTTGAGATATGCCTTGCTCAGGTGACCAGCAGTGATGCTGGTAGTGACTTTGGTAGTGCTGGGAATCAAACCCATGATCTTTGGAGCAACAGTCCAATGCCTTAACCACTAAGCTAAAACTTTCCCAGCAGTCACTGTTGAACAAATAAAGTTTATACGCACAATGAAGTCACAGCAGAGACTTGACTCAGTGATGATGACGCATGATGGCGTTAATGGACGTATATTAAAGTTAAGTTTATCAGTCACATGCGCATCATACAGTACAACATACAGTGAAATTCTTTGAGTCCGCATATCCCAGCATACAAATTTGAACACTGGGGTCAGAGCGCAGGGTCAGCCA
>JAOUQX010000019.1:9901754-9912260 GCA_028566295.1 Liobagrus marginatus | reverse complement strand
GGGCGCCGTTCGTTCTGGCTGACCCTGCGCTCTGACCCCAGTGTTCAAATTTGTATGCTGGGATATGCGGAATCAACGAATTTCACTGTATGTTGTACTGTATGATGTGCATGTGACCAATAAACTTAACTTTTTACTTTTTTGGAAGACTGATTGCATTTATTGCTGTGTTTATTAGACCGGTTCCTTTCCCCACCCAGTATTTTTAGGGAGACAGCAGCGGTTTGAAAGGTTAGCATAGTTATAAAATACACTTTCAATACACAATGCTTAATGTTTTTGATCGTTTGCCTGCATCCAGCCACATCTACATGCATCAAATAAATACACACATCCTGATTTGCTGTGCCTGCTTGTGCCAAGGATACTAATACAGCAGACTTTTAGTTCTCTTTTTCAAATCATATTTTTGGTATCTTTTGTATTTGAGGTTTTACCTCAGCCACAATTTGTAACTGTAAAACAAACAACTTTCCAATTTTCATTTTTAAATTCAACAACAACAGTGTGTAATTGCTATTAACAGTAATAACAACAAAACTCTCTGGCTTTTTTTAATCCTTAATGACGTATGATATCAGTGCAAGTATGTACAATTAATTGCATTACAGTTAGTAATTGTAATATGCTTTCAATCAATGCAATATGCTATGTGTCATGGAAATGTTACGAAATAAGGAGATTTTTATTATTGTCAATGCATGCATGCCTTGCTCCAATCATTTCTGATTCAATACACTTTCACACCACTGGTAGAGAAATTTTTTTTGATAATGTATGAGGCATTTTATGTATAGAATAAATAAACATGACTACAAAGCTGACATTGGAATTATCAGCACATGTGTGATAAAATGCAGCTAGCACAAAGTGGAGTGCCATTAGTAAAGGTATTCCAAAGTGTTTCTCTTTTACAAGGCCAATTTGGCGAAAGTAACATTTTGTTTAATTTCTAAAAAGTTAAAACGCTATTCTTAAAAATTATATATCTATAGCCTACTTTTATAGTTTTGTTTCTTGTCATGGATTGTCCAGAACAACTTTCCAAGAATTTAACAGTGTTGTGGTGCAATATTAACTGGCAACCAAATTAACTTCTTTACATACTGGCAGTATGTAAGTGTCACATTTATTTATTTCTATTTTTATTTTACATTGGTATTCAGTTTATTATAACTCTTAACAGTTAATATTTCTACTAATCTCAGAAAATTCTGTGGGTAGGTTTTTTTTTACCCTTTTCAGCCGGATTCTTTAACAAACTCGTCCTAGAGATGTAGTAATCAGATCAGCATCAAATTTGGTCAGTTTAATATATAGTCCTTTGCGATATTAAATTGAGTTTTTGTTGAAGGGTGTGTCCATGTAGGCTGACAAATTTTGACATATAAAAGAAAAGAACCAATTCCAGGGTGGTGTTGATGATGCCACTGTTAAAATGCCATATTATCCTAATGAGTTCAGAATCACAAGTTGACGCCAATTAGAACTTCTTATTGATCAATGAATGGATGAATAATTTTATCAAAAAAAGCTACATACCAGTATTCAGTTACTATTTATATTGCTACCTCTTGGTAGCATGAAATGTCATGTTTTATGCTAACTAATGCCCATTCTGCCCTAAATTTCTTGTTCCAAGAGAGCTATCACGTGATGACATCTGAAGCGCCACCTATCAACAGGATGTTTGGCACATATAAATGACTTAGACATATTCTTCATATATTATCCACTTTACATGCATGCTGCCCAGAATCCACCAGTTAGCCTAAGACCACCGGGTAAAGGTGGCTCCAGGTGCGCGGGCCCTTTCAACGCTGCTTGCAGCTTTAATTTGAATTATCGTTGTACATAAATAGACTAATATAAATGTCTAGACGCTAACTAGCCAAGTTGTTTTTTTCCTTATTAATGACCGTTCTTTATTAATTCAACAAACTGACCTGTCAGTGTTTTAAAATTCTAAAGAGCATGTATATGACCACAGCATTAGTAGAAAACAGTGTTCTATCAGCACTAATACCAGCTGGGAAATGCAAGCTAAATGCTACCAGTTTGAGCAGCTCGCTGTGTCTTTGGTTTACAACCTTTATTAGTCGAAATGGTTATGGTATAGAACATAATATAACAAAATAATATATGTTATTTGGTACACATAAGCATGTTTTTATGGTTTATTTAGCCTTTTTGTTGTTCAGTAACTTAAAAATGTCTGTAAAAAGGACTTATATCCACGGGTGAGCAAACATTTTCAAGCTGCCACTAGATGGCGTAAGATAGAACAACCCGAAATAAAATATCGCGAGAATTGCGCTGCAATAAATTCCACCGGAACTATCGTCGAGCCTTCTTCTTCCTGAATACACATCACGTGAGTAGTCATGTTCTCCTTTTAGCTTCAGTGTATATCCGTTTATATCACTACAATCCTTAGTCATAAAAGGCACTTTTTACAGAATAACTTGTTGAAAATGTATTTGCTTTGTTGCAATGCTAAAATTTCGAAGAGGGTTTAAATAAAAGCGTGTTTTGTGTCCGTTTGTTGAGATGGGTTTTAGAAATGGCGGACCGCTAACTATCGAGTAAAATCGTAAATTGTTCCATAGCACGCTACTGTTTTAAGTATTTACAAATAATAATTCGAATTAAACGTGTTGCATTTGTTTTGTTTAGCAAATGGCGGACGACGCCGGTGGTAGAGGAGGTTTCCGTGGCGGTTTTGGCACTGGCGGCCGGGGCCGAGGTCGTGGTCGTGGCAGAGGCCGTGGGAGAGGGCGCGGGGCCCGGGGCGGCAAAGCCGAGGACAAGGAGGTACCGTAGTAACATTTATAAGTGAGCTCAACACCAAGAAATTTGTTAAACTAAGGTTTGCCTGGTTTTGTCGTAGTGGGTGCCCGTGACCAAGCTTGGTCGTCTGGTGAAGGACATGAAGATCAAGACCCTGGAGGAGATCTATCTGTACTCTCTCCCCATCAAGGTAAGAACTTTAACGTACCTGTTAATATTTATATTAAGTTTAGAATAAAACTCTTTTGGCATACCCATTGGAGAAAGAATTCTGTTATGAACAGCTTTAAAATGACTAGTCATACTATCAGTACAGTAGTCCTTGGTATTGTGGAATGATTAAAAACAGCTGAATTAGTTATGTGTACAAACACCATGACCACTTTCCTTGCCAACTTCTCGTAATGCTGGGGGGAAAACTTGTGGCAAAAGCTCAAACTAAAGTGTTCGTAATTAAAACATGAACTATCAGAACAGTGGGCATTTTCATGGATGCAACCAATCAAATTTAAGAATTTGGTGGTACTGTGAATGAATGGCACTTTGGTTTCCACAGCAGTTTTTCTTTTTCCAATGCACATTATATTTAAAAACATTGTCTAAAATAAGGTTTTCCACTTCAGGAGTCAGAGATCATTGACTTTTTCCTGGGCTCAGCCCTAAAGGATGAGGTGCTGAAGATCATGCCTGTCCAGAAGCAGACTAGAGCTGGTCAGCGAACCAGGTTTAAGGTGACTCTTGGTTTTTCATTTGACACTAAGGTTATTCTGGGCAAATTAGTGTTTGCAAATTTATATGTACTTTGTGTGTTTTGTTAGGCTTTTGTTGCCATTGGTGACTACAATGGACATGTGGGTCTGGGGGTGAAGTGCTCTAAAGAGGTGGCCACGGCCATCCGCGGAGCCATCATCCTGGCCAAGCTGTCCATCATTCCTGTCAGAAGAGGATACTGGGGTAACAAAATTGGAAAGCCCCACACTGTCCCTTGCAAGGTGAAGAAAGTGTATGTGTGTGTGTGTGTGTGTGCGCGCGTGGTCTGAAGTGATCTTTATGATAACTCAAATTCTGACCTTAGGTGACTGGTCGCTGTGGCTCAGTCCTAGTGCGTCTGATCCCTGCTCCCCGTGGTACTGGCATTGTGTCGGCTCCTGTTCCCAAGAAGCTGCTCATGATGGCTGGTATTGATGACTGCTACACCTCTGCCAGAGGCTGCACAGCAACTTTGGGCAACTTTGGTAAGGAGGTTTTTCAGAATTAAGCCTAATTTGTTTACATTTTTTGTTGGGCCCCAATTTGTGCTTGTGGCATGGCTAATTATTTCTCCATCTTCTTAGCCAAGGCTACTTTTGATGCCATCTCAAAGACTTACAGCTATCTGACCCCTGATCTCTGGAAAGAGACAGTGTTCACCAAGTCTCCCTACCAGGTAAACTCATGCTAATGGAGAATTTATGGATTAATAGAAATGCACATTCTAAAATCAATTTAACCATTTTCCTCCACTTCAGGAATTCACTGATCATCTGGCCAAAACTCACACCCGGGTCTCTGTACAGAGGACCCAGGCTGCTCTCCCGGCCTCTTAAATTTTGTACAATGGGTTAAAAAATAAAGTCCTGAAAACAATTACGTTCTTGAGTCTTACTTAATATGGGTATAACATTGAATGTGAAAATCCCCTGACATGTTTTAGCAGCTGTACAAAGGCAATGTGCAGTCGTTTAAGTAGGACTGCCTGAGGCAGTAGGTTTCATTTTAGTAGTGATGTCCCTTGGTGTGGCTCCACTGCATGCTTGTAGCTAGCTACTGTTAAAGGGGGTGTGGAAATAATTAACAGCTATATTCTCTGAACTGGATATTGGTTAAGGTGTGGTATTTATGCAACCCTTCTCAAAATGCTGTCATGTGGGATTCATCAGGACTGACTTGAAAGCAGCATTTATTTACCCTAGGTTTCTGTAAATGGAACTGAAGTCACTAAGATGGTTAAATTACCAATTGCTGTATTTAACAGAGTGGCAATTGAAATGCTACTGTTCAATAAATTAGACTTAATATTTTGTTTTCAAATCTAATCTCAAGATAATGTGAAATAATTTTGCTGACCCAAATGGGAAATGTTTCACTAAATGTTTTATTTTACACTTGTACATAAATTGGAGGAGCAGCACAAATTAAAGCACAGTTTATGCTTTCTGTGCCTCTTCCATCATCCTTGCCCTCTGCTTCTTCAAGCACCTTCTGGCATTAGCATAGCTACCAAGATCTCCATCTGAAATGGAAGCAAAGTTCTAAGCAATATTGATTCATCATACATCCTTACTGTAGAAAACTGATTTTAAGCAATAAGTTGTTCTACTCCTAGCTGATCTTGGTGAACAGGCAGCATGCCCATTCAGAGACCTTTTTAGTTTGCATAATTACTAATCCATGTTTTAGTTGAACATAAAATCTGAATGTGTACTAACAGCGTGACTGGTAAGCCCTGGAGACCTCCTCAAACTGCTGCAGCTCCTTGGCACAGTTCTGCTTGTAGCTGGGTCCCTCACGCTGCTGACAGGCACGGGTACGCTGCTCAATGATTTTCACAATCTCCTGGTCCACCTTGCTACAAATCAAAACATCGCAGGGTGAGATCAGAATGTGCTTTGGTGTGGTTCTGGGAACACAAACAGTTTGGTGGTTTCTTTGGTTCCTAGTGACTAAGTAGCATGCCGAACTATGTGTTATTAAGGGAGGAGTTCATCAAACTGATACTGCACCTTACTCATTACCCTTGAACCTTTAGATATTTTTGAAATGTAATACATCGTACCTGAAAAACTTCCATTATTGCACTTTACACCTCTCAAAAAAAACGTTCACAAAACTTCTGCCTCATTCAAGTAGTTTTGGGTGATATTAACTGTGTCTATGAATCCTGAATTTAATAATTCATAAGGAACCATAGACTGTCTGGATACACTTGGACTAGTCATTTTAACGTACTGCAAACTGGGACACACTAATTCTGGGACTGTGTGTTATTTGGCTCCATATATTTAGTCTTTCACCCTGACCCGTCCTTGTTGATTAAAAACGGCCCATCATCATAACACCATCAGCACTGTGCTTCCTTTTAAGGGTTGTGTATTTAGGATGATGAGCGTTTTTGGTCTTACCAGTACCTCAAGCATCGTTGGAATGATATTCATCAAACTGTAAAAAAAAGTCAAGCGCTGGTTTAAGGTCTTACGCCCTTATCCAGTACTTAATGAAAGACATTTTCTATTCCAGTCTACATATGTCCACCTTTCGTTTATTCAACACTTACTAATCTCTTCTCCACTGCATTTCAGCTTCATAACAGCAAGCATGGTCGCCATCTCTGCATTCAGTCAGCTCTGGAACACGTCGAAACTTCTGGTGGTAATAGTGGAGATTGTTTTGGGGCTTGAGGCTTTCAATAACATCTAAAGTGAATAAAAATAAACGTATAGTTAGCTACGGTCTTTATGAACACTACCAGCTGCAGGTGATGCTAGTTATGCTAACGCAGGCTACAACTGAGGCCGGCGTTATTGTTAAAAGCATGTTTAACTAGTAAACGTTTAAAAAGCTGCTCCTTACCATAAATCGCTGTAAGAAGTGACTAACAGAGCTTACAAACACGACGAGTGGAGCCGAATAAAAACAAACTTACTCCTGAATGTAGTCACAGGCAGATCCACAGAGTAATAGAACAGCTTTGATGCAATTAAAACTGGGTTCGGAAGAACAGTCTGTTTATCAACAACCGGAGTTCGACGTGGGGGCTCAGGGTACGCGTCTTTATCATAATCCTCTGGCATTTTTAGTTACGACACGAAAACAATGTAATTGTAAATCCTCTTCTATTCGACCTCAAACCCTCTCCTCGGTTCCTACAGTGCGCGTGCGCGCTATTATCAACATGGAGGAAAAGGGCAAATGAGGAGTATTTCTGTACTGGAGATGTTTTAAAAATTGTGACGTTATCAATTATGAAAATAATGCATAATGTCTCAAGTTTGAACCAAATAAAACAAACAAACGAAAATAAATAAATAAACGCTTTTATTTCTATATTAAAGAGGGCAAATGTAAAAGGTCATGAGTGACGTCGTGTTTGGCATTTCTTCAAAGATCCACTAGATGTCATCAAATTGACTGAGAGCGACATTAGGTTTTTTCAATTTTAATCAATAGTACACCGATCAGGCATAACATTATAACTACCTTCCTAATATTGTGTTCCTAATCTTATGGTGGTTCCCCTTTTGCTGTCAAAACAGCCCTGACCTGTCGAGGCATGGACTCAACTACACACCGGAAGGTGTGCTGTGGTATCTGGTACCAAGATGTTAGCAGCAGATCCTTAAAGTCCTGTAAATTGTAAGGTGGGGCCTCCTTCACTCCCCACGTGCATCATGGAACCTTGACCATCCACAGAGATGGAAAGTAACGAAGTACAAATACTTCGTTACTGTACTTAAGTAGGATTTTCTGCAACAATACTTTACTTAACTATTTATTTTTATGACAACCTTTCACTTTTACTCGTTACATTTATACTGTACATAAATATCTTTACTTTCTACTTCTTACATTTTTAAACCAGGCTTGTTACTTTAGCTTTAATCTGTTTGATGGCCTGATCGATATTATATTATGTCATTGAGCAATGTGTACTCCTTTTCAAACAATCAATCTATTTTTGTTATTGCATGGCTTTTTAAAGGGACCGTTGGTGTTTTCCTGGCTATTCCGTACCGTTAAAATAGGCTAGTTTATGATGCTAACAACGAGCAAAGCAGAAAGCAACATAAATGGCTAAGATGGAGGAGACAGAACGAGTCAGCGACGTAAACATGTCTGGGAACAGAGACATTCCTGATCCATCATGGTCATATACGTCTGTCATACATACTGTTATTGTGGCTGCGGTGTGTAATGTGGAAAGAATGATGCGTCGCCATGGAAACAATTAGAGGAAACGTTCTATATCGGTCACATTAAAATTTTTTTATTGTTGGACAGCTGGAATATTTTAAACTTAGCCGTGAAAGGGTTAAAGTATTAATATGATGTGAGGTCCAGTTACCAGCATGACACTTAAATAGGTCGTAGTAATCGCTTCCTTTTACTTAAGTACATGCCATAGCCTATACTTCTTTACTTTAACAAAAAAAAGGAAACATGAATACCTGTACTTCTATTTCTACTCTGTACTTATGCCATCTCTGACCATCCTTGACCCTGTCGAAGGTTCACCACTGTTCCTATATTGGGCCACAAGAGTTGCAGTTTTGGAGATGCTATCACAATTTGACTCTTGTCTAACCCGCTCAAATCCTTATGCTTGCCCATTTGTTCCTGCTTTTAAAATATCAACTTAGAGGACAAAATGTTAACTTGATGTCTAATATATCCCAGCCATATATCACACCCATATAAAACATTTCTTTGGAAAGAAAGAAAATTTCTTTGGAAAGAAACCTATTATATTAGTGCAAACAAAGTTCCCTTTTGGGTTCTTATCCAGAATTTAGAGTAAGTTAGATAAATATTAGTTTCACTATAGGAGATTATCACCTTCCAAACCCGAACTCAAATCTTCTGTGAACAGTGTCTTGGACCAACTAAATAGTAATACCCACAGTTATGTAATGGGTGCGGTGGTCAGCTGGTCAGGTCCTAAAACATACTTTTGGCCATATATTTCATTTCTTTTCAAAGTTATCAGTAGAACCTAGAATAACAGATTAACTGGATCATCTTTCTACATGTGTTGGTAGCCTCAGTCTAATCAGTCTCCCTCAGTTTTCAGGGCCACTTGGCAACATCAGGTTTAGGTGAAAATCAATTTGCCTTATCTGAGCCAGCCACTAATTTAGAGTCCTCAAACTTTGGACCGTCTCAAGTATGCGTTTTAGAACGCTTTCAACCTTTGCTTGGACGTAAGGACAGCTATGGTCAGTGAACTCCGGTTATTTCTAATGGTAAACCTATTTAGAGCAACATTTATTGCTGTATTGCTTGTAGTGGAATGAATAACATGACCTTTAACCTTAGGGTTTCTATGGTGTCTGACGTTCTTTTTCTATATATTACACAGAGTGGTGACTCAGACATGGTGTCATTACATTTTTGCATGTGGGTCAGGTCTTCAGAGAGAATACATGTTTATTACAGTGCTATAAATTCAAGAAATAACTAACTTGTTTGTTGTTTTTGGTCTTATCTTAAACCCTTAATAATAAAGCAGTGATACTGAATTTGTGAACTTTCCAGAACAGTTTCAGGGCTAATGAAACTAAAACAGGGCTAAAAACAAATTATTACATAACCAGATATTTGGCAACCATTTTAATTGATTACAATATTTTTGCTAAATTTGTAATAATTTGTACAGTGTAATATTCAGTAGTTTGCAGCTATTGCTAATGCATATTGACAAAGAGTACAATATGGCAGAGTGTTTAACACTGACTCGCAGCAAGAAGGTCATGGGTTTGATGCCTGCCCAGGGTGTTTCTGGGTGGAGTTTACATGTTCTCCCTGTGCTTGCGCGGATTTTTTCCGGGTACTCCGGTTTCCTCCTGCCTCCAAACACGTGATTGGGAATAGGTGAATTATCTACTCTAAATTGTTTATAGGAGTGAATGTGAGTGTGAATGGTTGTCTGTCTCTAAGTGTTAGTCCTGTGATTAACTGGTGATTATAAAGTGTGTAACCGCCTCACACACTAAGTTAGCTGGGATAGACTCCAGCGCCCCCAAGACCCTGAACAGGATAAACGCTAGATAATGAATGGATGAATGAAGAGTTGACGCAAATATTCATCTGTGGTTTTGTACTAATTGTAGGATTCACTTATTAGTAATAAGCAAATCACATAGTGGTTTACATAAAGTAAAAAAGTTAAAGGAGGTCTGAAAATGCTGAAGAAATTGCTGGTTGAAGAAATTTGTGGATGTGTGCCCCTTTTCAGTCTCACCGTAAATTCCATGCCCCTCACCATGGGCACAAGGGAAGTAAGAGGCTTCATGGTCAGGGTCCGCAGTTGTCCCAAGGATGATCCCAAATAGCTCGTCCATCTCACAGCATTCTTGGGCGACAAAGCTGGCATGACCCACACTCACATGGAACTGCAATGCACCGGCATGAGTGGGTTGTCCTCTAATAATATTAAAATCCATTGTGGTCTATTCTACACATAGTATAAAAATGATTCAGACTGTAGTTCCATATTCATTTAGACAGTCTTTTGATCCTAATCTTAAATTCTGTCAGTGAAATGACAATTTTAATGTTGCTAGTTCTAATGTTTCATTAACGTCAAACTAAATGACTAAATGTCAAACTAAGATCAGATGTGTGTGATTAAGCGTTTGTCTGTGAACCGGAGCACGTGAGGTTGAGCACGCGCGTGCGCGTGTGTTTGTGCGTGTGTGAGAGAGAGAGAGAGAGAGAGAGAGAGAGAGCGAATGTGTGTGTGTGTGTGTATGTGTATGTGTGTGTGTGAGAGAGAGAAGTGGCGCGTGTGTGTGTGTGTGAAACCAAAAACCCCATGACACATGCACAGTCTTGAAGCGTCCTCAGGCGGACCAATACCAATAAAGTAAAAGGTTTTTTTTTCTTTTTTTTTTAAAGTTCAAAGTTACAACGAGTGAGACACGTGATGCACGGATGCGCTTAAAGTGCACGAGTGAGACA
>JAOUQX010000019.1:9891604-9901654 GCA_028566295.1 Liobagrus marginatus | reverse complement strand
TGTCTGTCTGTCTGTCTGTCTGTCTGCCTTTCAAGATATCTATCTATCTGTCTGTCTGTCTGTCTGTCTGTCTGTCTCTGTCTGTCTATCTATCTATCTATCTATCTATCTATCTATCTATCTATCTATCTATCTATCTATCTAACTGTGTATCTAAGCTTCATTATGCTATTTCTAATGTGATTACTGCCTTTATTTCTGTAATACATTTGCGTGTGTGTGTGTGTGTGTGTGTGTGTGTGTGTGTGTGTGTGTGTGTGTGTGGTTATGTAATAAAGCTGAGAGAAGCACGAGGTTAGGGTGGAACACATGCAGCTGGTTAATGGGTGTGGTGATAAAGTTCATCCTTTAGACTCTAACACACACACACATACAGACACATGCTTTAAGATAACCTTTAGGAACCCAAATGGAAGTGATTAAAATGACTTTCGGAGGTGTCGCATGGCTCCTGTGCTTGGTGTGTGTTACACATGGCCTGCTCGAGCAGAACACACACATAAAGAATGAAACCAAAGGCAAGTTTCATATCTGAACTTTATTCTTGTTTTCTTAACTGGTGTAGTTAGAAGTCTCTAACCCAATAATGAATGGTATAAGAATGTTATGGGTAAGTAAATACTTGTTTGTTCCTGAGTGTTTAATAAATGTGTTGCTGAAATCAGAAGCCGATTACGGAGCTGCTATTAAAGAGTTAACACAAAAGATCGACGAGATCACAAAGGATCTGAACGTCCTGAAGGAAGTCCACGCTCTGCAACTAGGTACGGAATAATAATAATAATAATCAATAATAAAAATGACCAGAATCAATGTACAGGCTGCAACAAACGGTTGTTTACATTTTCAGCATTTAGCAGATTAACCCTTAACCAGAGAGATTTACATCCGAGCAGTTCAGGGTTAGGGGCCTTCCTCAGGGGCCCAACAGTATTCACTGATATGGATATCACTACAGTTACTGGTAATCGAACCCCGGTCTTTGGAGCAGCAATCCAACACCTTAACCAGTGATCTACCGCTCTGATCTTATTTATCAATTAATAGTCAATTAATCAGTGATTATTCCATCCTAAGCAATTATTGTAATACTGAAGTTATGGCTGAAATAACTAATTAAAAAAAACCAAGAAACTCACGTTATCTTTTAAAAATGGCCTTTTTAATAAAGATGCACTTATTTCACATTAATCAGGATAATTAGATCAATAATTCAGCTTCTGAAATTAGTTAAAGTCATACACATTAAAAAAGTAATAAATATAACAGGAATTACTTAAACTTTTGTAGATGTCAAGCAATTATTACTATTATTTATACTTTTCTGTATTTATGCCTGTATTTATATGTTCATATTAAAATGGTATTATTTATTTATTATTATAAATAACAGTATTAATAACGTATTATTTATTAACAGATAAGATTTAACATTAATTAGCGCCACACTGGCTAAAAAATGATTTATGGAAGAAATAAGTTGGTTATAAATAAATATCTTATTGCGATGTGGTGGCTGAACGCTTAAGGTTTGGGGTCAGAGATCAGAGGGTCAGGGTTCGAGCCCTGGAACTGTTACGTTCCGTCATTGGGCCCTTGAGCAAGGCCCTTAACCCCACTTGCTCCAGGGACGTGCGCTGGACGCTCTGGCTGACCCCAGCTTCCCAATAACCTGGGAGATGCAAAAGCCCACAAATTTCCCCGCTGGAGATTAATAAAGTATAATATAAATGAATTATTAAAATGGTAGCCCCCACAACTGTGGCTTATAAAAAGGAAGTAACACACACTGCTAAATGTTTACACCAATTTGCTGATAGTTTTAACGGTCTGTTTAAACATAGTTATAAGATTCATTAAGGATATGTAGAATTCTCTTACATTAGTCATTAGCTAGTTTGGATCACATGGTTGTGATCACATGGTTTTCTGGAATTGCTGCTTTATTCTGCCGTATAATTTCTCCTATTGCAGTTTGTCTGAAAGGCATGAAGGTTCTAGGGAAGTGTTTCCTGACCAGTCCAGTAAAGAAGGACTTCTACGGTGCTACTGATCACTGCATCCTACAGGGCGGCGCTCTGAGCACTCCAGTTACAGGAAATGAGAATTACCAGCTGTACGTTTATGCACATGAGATTATTGGAGCAAACGAACAAATCTGGTTGGGCATCAATGACATGTTGAAAGAAGGGGAGTGGGTCGATAAATCAGGGTCTGGGATACGTTTTCAAAACTGGGAGACAGAGGTCACGCGTCAGCCTGATGGTGGGCGGAGCCAGAACTGCGCTTTTATGTCCGTCGTAGACAGCGGGAAGTGGTTCGATGAGAACTGCCGTGCTGTGAAGTCGTTTATCTGCGAGTTTAATATCGTCTGAAGTCCTCATTATGTCGTTGGTACATGAAAGTCCGAAATGGGGCACGAATGAATGAATAAATAAATAAATAGATAAATAAATGTAACTGTCACGATGTGTGTGTAGGCTGGAACAAATACCCCACAGGCAGGATGCATACGCACGAGACAGTCTTTATTAATGTAACTTACAGAACTCAAAAGTCGAAACATATTAACTCAACGAAACGTATAAACTCAAAATATGCTGCGACCAAAACACACTAAAAGAATCCCACCAACACAGTTAGGAACGATGACTGACAACGAGAAGGAAACACACGAGGGTTTTTATACACACGATAACGAGGAGTGATTAACTCCTCGAGGCACAGGAGGGGGGAATTACACAGAGGGAACACACGCACGCACGCGCACGCACACACACACAGGCTTAAAAAGAGTCAAGACACATTTTTGACATCAGACTGACACCGTTATAAACCAAATGCTTACAGGCTAGATATTTTACACATCATGCTGTCAATCATCCAATGAACGAATTGTACAACAACTCTAATTTGTAGTAGAGAGATGCAGTATTTAGAGCATTTCGAGAACATGTGTTCTTTTACCACCAAATTAGATGTATTTGTTTTATTTCATCTGAGCAAATTACAACATCTCTTTACACATTTGAATGGCCACATACATAATTATGTTCTTATAACTCGCTTGACCTGGGCAGGTTTAAATATATGTCCATTACTGTATGTTGTATGTAAAAATGAGCGATATATATAGAAACCAATAGAAAAAGACTATTCTATACTAAAAACACTATACTACTATACTAAAGACAATCATACGTGCCCAAGGTTTTATGTTCTATTGTGTTTTTTAGCCATATAAAGGTATTAATATGTAGAAGATGAGTTACACAGATTATGAGTAACGGTATGTGTTGAGAATGATAGAGTCTGTTCCGATAATGCATCATAGAATAGATACATAAGATATAAAAATATCAGCGATAAGGTGGTGTACAGTTTACAGTATACAATATTATACTATAATTTATTTGCAAATCACACTGAAGTTGATATAGCTGTTAAGCCTGAGCAATTTTCCAAGATGATTTATTTTTTAAAAAGCACCAACTACTTTATCGCTTTGTTACAATTTTATTAATGTTGTAAAACATAAACACTGTTAATCTTACAAAATGTAACACCTGCAGTAGAAAAAAAGGTACAGTATTCTTTTTTTTCACGAGACTGTTTGCTTTGCCATGAAATTAATTTAAGACAAAAAAAAATGAAAGAATTGCAGCTTGTCATATTACTGAGACATCTGTCCTGAACATTTTCCCATGTCAGAAAACTTTGCCCCTGGCTATTGCAAAGTGCTGACACTACAGACCCTCTACAGAAAAGCTCAGCAAACATCTTTGCTTGGAAAAATATTTTTTGTAAGGTTATATGAAATCTGTTGTTATTAAACAAATAAAATGTGATTAGATGTGCTAGACCTTGGTGAAACTGCATTACATTGTGCCTGCAACTTACCTTAAAAACACTCCATGAGAACACATATCACACTTGTAGTCACTTCTGTTCTGACTGCAAGAGTTCATGTTGCGAGACTGAATGTGTACAGTTTACAACTATCTTGCCAGTTAAGAAGTTCAGAGCCTACTGTAACGGACTTTTGAACCGGAACGGCTTTGTTCGGATTGCGAGCCATGGTCCGTAGAAAGATTGAGACTCAGATGCAGGTGTCGCAAACAAAGTCCTTTTATTGACTGTAAACACACAGTGACTCGTATTCCTTCGCATAGACATAACCAACACAACTCCCACAAGGAACTACGCCGGTTCTACTCCAGCGTGCTCTATTTAAACAAAAACGGTGATTAGTGCAAAACATCTACAGGTGTGCGTGATTAAGTGAATGAGCGTGTGCATGTTCTGTGTGCGCGTGCGTGTGCGTGCAACAGAAACCGTGACAGTGAATCTACGTGCGGCGTTTTACTGCCCCTTACAGTACAAAGTGCACACTCCGGGTGCGCAAACCAAAACCTACGGTGGGCCATGGGGGAGGACCGGGGGCCTCAGGCAGGGGCCCAGGGTGCCTGGGCGAGACCATGGACCGACGGAGGCAGGGCGGGAGGGGTGGGCCTGGGCCATGGGGACCCTGGAGGCGCCAGCGCGGCCAAAGGGGGGAGCTACGGGACCGACAAGGCCGGAGGGGGGAGCGACGGACCCAACGAGGATGAGGTCGTCGCTGGTTCTGACTACGTGGCGAGAGGGGGGAGCGAGGGAGGTGCCGAGGCCAAAGGGGGGAGCGAGGCACGAACGACGTCCGTGGCCGAGGTAGTCGACCGAGCGACGTCCTCCGCCTCGTAGGCAGAGGCAGCGTCATCCTCAGACGAGCTGAGGGACGAAGCGATGTCCTCGGCCGAGCTCGGGAACGGAGCAACGTCTGCCGCCAAGCGCTAGCCGGAACAACCGCCCCACTGGCCTTTACCTGGTTCCCCCTATAGTCATCGTCAGGGGCGCAGTCAGGGTCTGGCGTGGTGTGTGGACCTACTGTCCTACAACTCTGTAACCCGGTCAGGCTAAGTAGGACAGTCAAGGCTAAGACAATGGGGCACGTCAACTTGGTCAGGCCCCAGGTCACCGTCAGACCCAGGCAAACACACAGGAACCCCGTCAGGCTAGTAGGGCCGTTAGAATTGGGGGAGTTACTAACGTTATGTGGGGGTCCGTCGTGCGGTCAGGTCCGGTCGTGCGGTCGGATTCGGGTACATGGTCAAGGTGTCGGACACCCTCAGTCTCCGGAACACAGTTACTCTCTGGAACACAGTTACTCTCTGGAACACAGTTACTCTCTGGAACACAGTTACTCTCTGGAACACAGTTACTCTTTAGGACATAGTTAATCTCTGGAACACCGTCAGGTTCTGTAAGAGACTCAAATGCATTGTTATACTCTGGGGCAGCACCCAGGACACCGTCAGACTCGGACGCACCGTCCGTATCCGTCCGTATAAGTGAATGAGCGTGTGCATGTTCTGTGTGCCTGTGCGTGTGAGTGCAACAGAAACCGTGACAGTGAATCTACGTGCGGCGTTTTAGCGCCTCTTACACCTACATTGGTGAAAAAGATGTAATAAACATTTGCAGCAGAATTACATAAGACAAGACAATGCAGGAAACGTTTATAAAGAAGAAGAGCACACATGGTATAAAATAAGTGACCGTTCTGTTAGGACTTGAAGTCCTTAAAGTGTTTGTGCTGCCTGTGGCTTGAAGCCATTCCAGTCAGATTTACTGTGATTGCTGAAACTGCAGAGAAGATGCTTTGATTGACATTGCTATGGGTATGCTCATGTTTGTGTACCTGGTATTGATTGACAAAGCTGGGATGGTTTCTATTACTCCTGTGCTGGGATTCACTGTTGTTTCCTGTCGTTCTGTGTTTCAAGTTTGGGAGGAACGTTGTTTCAGTTTACACTGTACTGGGCCAGCTGGACATGGTTAAGATGACAGTAAAAGCTTCTTGACTTGAATTTGTGTGTTTTTCGAAAGTGTCAAAGGACAGTATTATGTGTCTTATATTGTCTGACATGTCAGATCACCCCCCAGCTGAATTTGTATATAATAATCATACAAATACCACAGTTGTAAAACTGTCACAATGGCAGTGATCTGTGGGATCCGATGTGGCACATGACTGAGAGTACACTGTCCAGGATGTAAGTCAGAGTTTTTATTGTGTGAGATGACGTCGGTGCTATAGAATTTCAAAGCCTTGTCTGTAAGCTGAATGCCGTTTTGAACACCTTGCAGGCTTTAAGATGTTTTTAATAAGCAACAGGACAAAACATCTTAAACAAAAAAAAACAAAAACAAAAAAACAGACACATTCAAAGAGACTTTTATTGACACACTGCAACTTCTCTCTTTGTTCCCCTGACACATGACATAAGAGACAATGTCACATCTGCTATTTGTCATTCCAGTAGCTTTGTTCACTTGAAAGGAGGTTTCAGGTTTTTGAAGACGGTTGCTTCACAGGGGCGTGGGTTCCTGTTTGGGGGTAAATCCAAAATCCATTTCTTTAAGTTAGTACCAGAAAGGCTGTAGCGATGGAGCGCTCTATGCCACTCAGCATTGTGTGTACAAAAGAGAAGCTGTGCTATTAGAGCAACCTTAAACTGACATGTCAGTTTCTTTGTTTTCATTGTGCTACCAAGCTAACAAAAGATATCATGAAATCATTTAATGAGTCGGCACTGCATTTTGCAGTAAGTTTGGAAGAAAGTAAAAACTGTATAATACATCATGTTTTAAATATATATTTTTAAAACATTCATTCATTCTTTGTCTAGCGCTTATCCTGTTCAGGGTCACGGGGGCGCTGGAGTCTATTCCAGGTAACTCAGGGCGTAAGGCGGGTACACTCTGTACAATCTTACAGTTGTACAGTCTTACTCTCTATAATCTCTACAGTTATTCGCAGAGCTAACACTTAGAGACACACACACTCACTCCTATGGAGATCTGAGATACATGCATGGTTAACATAAAGCAATATTTTGAAATCTAAAATGTTGTTGTACTTTTCAACATAAATATCTGTTGCCTATTTTGTAATATAAAAATCCAGTACGGGCGGCACGGTGGCAGAGTGGTTAGCGGTCCTGCCTCACAGCAAGAAAGTCATGGGTTTGATTCCCGCCCAGGGTCTTTCAGTGTGCAGTTTGCATGTTCTCCCTGTGCTTGCGTGGGTTTTCTCCAGGTACTCCGGTTTCCTCCCGTCTTCAAACACATGTGATTGGGCGTAGGCAAATTGGCTACTCTAGATTGTCCATAGGAGTGAATGTGTGTGTGAATGGTTGTCTGTATCTAAGTGTTAACCCTGTGATTAACTGGTGATTGTACAGGCTGTACCCCGCCTCACACTTTAAGTTAGCTGGGATAGACTCCAGCACCCACACGACCCTGAACAGGATAAACGCTAGACAATGAATGAATGAACAGCCTTCCTTTACAAATTTAACAAGAGAAGCAATACACTTCATTGATTGAGCTGAATACTGTTTATGCAGAAAGCTAACATCAGTAACGTTCAAACCATATAAAAGTATATTGCATAATTGATGAATACTATTTTCAAACATGATGAAGAAATTAATTAACCAACAGTACTCTATTAAGAAAAAAATTCCCTTCATGCGACAAATATATCAGCATGGTCTTATTTGATTTAATGCAGAAAGAGCAGAATGCCATAGAAACTAAACAGTCATGAAGGCAGTTGAGATCTAAAGCATTAGAGTACAACTTTACTGTAAAATATGTTGCTAATTATGTGTATGAATGCCATGAACAAGTGTGTGGTTATGCTCACAGGACTCACAGAGGGCCAAAGTATGTGAATGTTCTTGACTTGCCAAAGTGACTCAACTGAAACTGACCGTTAATCATTTTACTTCTTGAAAACCAGATTACAATTCAGCACAGTAACCATGTGGGATCTCTTTTTTGGGGGGTTTACAGTGATGCAAAGCCATCTCACAGCTCCAAGGTGCTTGGTTTAATCCTTAGCTCAAGTTGCATCCCGTGTGTTGTTTTTGTATGTTCTCCCAGGGTTTACATGGGGTCTCTCTGGGTTCTCTGTAAGTGGATGGACTGGCTATGCTAAATTGCCTGAATGTTGGAGGGACTGCTTTCCCATTTGATATGACCTCTTCCACTTTGCACTCACTGTTACTGTGCATACTGTGGTACTGTGGCGTTTGACAGACACGCTTATCCAGAGCGACTTACATTAATCCCATTTATACAACGGAGCAGTTGAGGGTTAAGAGCCTGGCTCAAAAGCCTAGCAGTCGCAGATTGGTGGTGCTGGGATTTGAACTGACAACCTTAGATCAGCAGGCCAACATCTTAACCACTAAGCATTCATATTTGCGCTATACAGAGAAGACTCCAATATGTCAGATAAAATAAAAAAGCCTGAAAAACAATTCAAATATAAAAAATTGCTGCATCACAGGTGAAACCTACACATATCCGCAGTGTTCAGATGGAACTTTAAGAACATGATAACATTTCCAAATACTTTTTCCACATCAAAATGAGGGGGTTCTATATTCAGAGGACATACTTTCAAGTCCAGCGCATATGTCAAGGGTACTGACCAGAATACCATCCCTGCTACATTCTACAGTTGCTGTCTGCCTGCGCTGTTGCATTACAAAAGCAACTACAAAGCTGACGTCAGATCAGCAAACATGGACTTCTGGCACTGGTTGCACAGTTGACATGGCCTGAAGCTAGGTGAGATGAGAAGGCTCCATACTCTCCCAGCACTCTTTCATCACCTCAGAAAGGGGGAATTCCACCTTTTCATCCTCCACAGGTTTATGCCCCACAGCACGCACCTATATTGCTGATACGTTTCATGTGCGTTTCCCAGAAATCAGTCTAAGAAGTGTTTCAGTTCAATCTTTTGATAAATCTTTCAATCATCTCTGTGTATGACAATGAGCTGTTCTTCTATTTTTACTTATTTATAGTTGTGTTGGGTGTAATGTGTAATATTCTTCCAGGAAAAACATTCCAAACTGTCCAGACTTCTTGTGTGCTCAACCAAGCATGTGTAAGTGCTCAAGATGTTGCATATAGCTGGTGAGTTTAGACGTGTTGACAGGCTACACTTGCTTTGGCTCATTTTTGCCAATGACTTTGAACATTGAAATTTCTACAATAGCTAGTCCAATGTGGGCAAATAAAAAAGTGAGGAATTTACGACTACAATAGCTCTCTGAGCATTAAGTATCCACAAAGACATTCCCCTTCGTAACCAGTTATGGAATTTAATATTGGTAAAATCAACCCCACAATTTTGGTCACCCCTCAGTTGTAAAACAAAATTTTTTAAACACATTCCATATGCTTGCTGGGGGCAGTGGGGGATTAGGTCAAGGATGATAGGGTTGCTATGCTTGGACAGATTCTCACAGTGTGTGTGTTGCCAATCCAAGACCCTCTTTAGATCTTTTGTCATATGATCATAGGGTTAACCATAGAGAGAGAGAAAGAGGGGAGCAAGTGTAAGGCACTCAAAGTGTAAGACACTAACCGCAGTATAATGTCCAGCTTCTGCCCATCTAGGTTGTCACATGACAGTGCTTTTAGTGTAAGAGCTCAGTGTGTATATGAAGGATGTGGCTGTGATGTGGTTAACATTAGTGGTCATTGATTTGTGGTTTAATATCATATAAAAGGTGGCAAGTCCACATTTGATTTAGTGAGAAAACTGGCCTACTTTCTACTCCATACACATAAATGACAGTTACTACATAAGATAGATGTAGTTTATTTGTCCCATCAAACTGAAATGCCAATCACGTTATAGTAGTTCTGGATTTGGCCTGTGTCCTGTGGTCAGGTTAAGTGTACTGTTGATCGATAGCTTTATTAATGTCTTAAAATCTGGCATGGAGCAAGTATATACCAACTGTTCATGCAATAATCGTATGACACCCTGAGAGAAAATAGGGAAAATGCCTTGATTTAAGACATGATGAGCTAGTATTTTCTATAATTTCTTATAATATTATAATAACCAAAATACAGAATTAATAAGCCTGTTTCTAGACATTTAAAAAACTTGAAATTGCTTTTTTTTTTTTTTTTTAGCTT